>SKCR01007290.1:0-34042 GCA_019454045.1 Zanthoxylum bungeanum
CAGGTTCAGTCTTGATTGTATGCACTCTGGTGCCTAAACCATATTCTCAGCTATTAACAGCAGCGTTGGCAATTTAATCCTGGCTAAAGCTCATATTCTTGTATACTTTGCTTCTATTGCTACTAAAAATTAGGTTACGGTATTCCACCTTAACTTATTCTCCATGTCCTAATGCCGCCAAGGGTTGTTACTCAAACACATGCCATTTTTACTGAACATTGAGGATTCTCCCACTAATTGTAACACCGCAGTAATTTACCTCCTTAATTTCGTACTATACTATATATTTTTACCAAACTAGCCATACTTATGGCCGTCCTAAACCCGTAGTGGTTTCGTCAACTTAGACTAGGACTGGGTACTTATGTGGTTATGCAATTTAGAACATAAGAGATCTTTGGTTTCATTGGTGATACTAAGAACCTTGTTGTTTCATACTTCTGTCTTTGTTTATTGGGTAAACTCTCCTACCGTTATTGCACCTTGGTGGTTTTACTTCTAAACCTTTGCTTACTGGCTGTTCTGCGCCTGAATTTTATGTGATCTACATCTTTGTCTCCCTATCTAAACCATATTACCCCTCACATGTTCCTATTCATGTTTACGTTGTTCTATTCCATCATTGTCACAATTTAACTAATACTTCATTTCTTTATTGTTTCATCTAATTTCTTATCTTCTCGTTAAATAATTTCATCCTTATGGAACTACCTTGAGACATCCTGTTGGTTTTTATTAAGGTCCCAAGATCAATAATAAGCATGAATCAAGTGCGAATACATATCGAAGAAGTTGCGGAATACTCACATCGATCGGTTGAGCGAAGCTGAAACAACTCACTGGTTTGGCCTCGTTTTTGGTCCTTGGTCAAGCTCCAAGCTTCGTCGAATGGTTCCAGGCTCATGGGTGGACTTCCCTATCACCTTCGCATGTCTCATAAGTGTGCTAGCACTTGAGATTTTGCCACAAAATCACACTCCAAGCTTCCCACTGCTCACGGCAGTTCACAAAACTAGAAGGTTTATTTGGATCCCCTTGGGCGTGTGTGTTAGAGAGAAAGAGAGAAGGAGAGATTGTATTTGGTTGTTACAAATTTGTGTGTTATATACACACATTTGAATTTCAAATGAATTTCACTTGAATTTGGCTTTTAAAAGTCAAACTATTAAAGCCCCAACCACTCACATCACTCAATCCATCAAGTTGTCATGTCACATCACTCAAAGTGACTTGTGATTTGACGCTTGATGCGACTAGTGATTTGACGCTTGATTTGACGTGCCGCACTCGAATTCAAAATGCGAATGCGCTCGCAAATAATCTCGGGCTCGGGTTCGCTAATTCTAAATTAATGAATTTTCTGTTGCGTCGTAATTAAATGATTACGCCTAGCGAAGTCACTATTCATGTCGCTAACGAATTAATTCTAAATTAACTCGTTCGCCCGAATTAAAATCTAATTTTAATTCCGCGTCGAAATCCAATTTCGTTTAATATATCGAATATATTAATTTATCGATTAATTCCAAATTAATCGTTATCTCTCTTTTAATGATATTTTATCCCAGATAAAATATCTCCGCAATTAATCCCAGATTAATTTTTCTCTCTCTTCTTATTAATCCCAGATTAATTTAGAGTGCGAGTCATATGTCATCGGTGAATCTTTGAGAAGCGACCCATGAGATCCTTGGATATGTTGGCAGTAAATTCGGTCGTCGGACTATCCGAACAAGTAAGTACCTCGTACTACGTTTTACCGATTTACAAGACAAGTTTGGCCTCTAGCAAAGCGCCATGCCTACCCAATTCTCCGGAAATATCCTTACAGGAATAAAGGATCTATATCAGGCGTAGTATACGTAGTATTGCGAATTTCTGTCCAGTATCAGATGATCACGTGCTAGGCCTGGGGCTGGAATTGTGTCTGCCCCGTACGAAGCACATGTCGGATGTCTGGTAACTAGTCTTTATAATCGGATAAACATGACCTTGTCATTTTATCCCGATAGTTAAAGCATTTAAGAGAACCAGTCCCGTATCCTACGTGACCATCATCTCCATATGACTGGAGTGACACATCCGTCTTGATATCACACGCAACACACTACGATTCTCAATATACCCAGTATTGGCATACACAGAATCTGTTAAAGCCCTGGACGACCTCAACCAAAGTATATTGATTGTCGCAAGTATTAGCGGCGCAAGGCTCAGGTTAAGACCAAACACACCTACCCTGATTTCGGACTTCCATAGACATATAGTCATACAACCAACCGAATTCCGAGGGGGTCTATCCAGAGCGAAGCTGTTTCCCGTACCATGGGTAAAACACAACCTCCTATTACACTTGCATGAGTATCCTATACCAAAATATATGAGAACTATGACGTTGTGCCCTCACAACGCACACAAGTGTAATACTAGTCTTTTACGTATTTATCGATGTCCAATCTCGATAATACTCTGACTATGGATATTTAATGATTTATCCTTCGTGGACTGATACTGTCTCATATCATTCTCCGTCCAGGAACAAATCATAGGGACCTCCTATCATTTATACATCTAGGTGATCTAATCATAAATGATAAGAGAGCAATCTCTTTTATCACATAGTTAATTTGTACAACAACACCATGATCTGTACAAATAGTGACGCTATGGGTCATAATTGTCCAACAATCTCCCACTTGGCCTATAGCCAGTCACTCGAGTGTCTGACACCAAACTATGTACGGTTGGCTCAAACTGTTGAGAAATGCTTTCGTCAGCGGATTTGCATGATTATCGTCTGATGCGATTTATACGATCATCACATCGCCATGATGTATGATCCGAACGAATCAGATGAATAGTCGAAGTATGTATCTGGATCGTTGATGAGACCATTAATTCTTTAGCCTGTGCCGACGCCTAGCTCAGTAGCTAACAGAATTATATATAATCTAATTACATTTGTTATCGATCCAAATGGCTTTTATTGCTGCCTCAGCTGCAGCAATAACCCGCATTTGTTGTTTATTCGGTAACAGTATCTTGCTTGGAAGATTTCCAGCTCACTGTACCGTTATTCAAACTTTGTAGTACCATATACGACTTATAGTCATTTTTATCGGTGTAGGAAACTTGCAGTAGTGATCACAGTCACTTCAATTTCTCCTTCTCCACAGATTAAGACAGCATCCTTAGTTCTCTAAGATACTAACGGATGTTCTTAACATCAATCCAGTGACTATCACTCGGATTGGTCTATTAATGACTTCATATGCTCAAAGCGTATGAGACACCAGGTCGCGTACATTTTTCAATGTACGATTTCTCGGAGAGTATTCGAAAGCCAAGCTTTCGCCGATTGTTTTTATGGGAATATCATTTCCAAGAAATGACATATTATCATTATTTTATAGGACAGCCACTGTCAGTGCGCTCCCACTAACCCTTTTATATACACAAGAATCATTTCATTTTAAATTAAATCATACACTATTATGATTACATCAAAATGATAATTACAAGAACCTAATGTTTGCTTCAATCCAAACATGGATCGAATAACCTGGAAACCTTGTTTGCTTGTTATGGTATGATAAAACCGACAGGATGTTGTAAACATCCTCCGAAAGGTTTCATTTTCAGGAAAGTGATTTTCCCGTTAAGCTGACATATTTCATAAATGAAACATGCAGCTTTAGCAAGCATTATCCAAATAGATATACCATGGCAACAGGTAAAAGGTTGAATCGTAATCAACACAATGTTGATAACGATACATTTCCGCTAAAAGCCTAGCTTTATACGTTGGTATGTTGCCATCCATGTATGTCTTCCTTGAAGACTTATATGTACCAATAGGCACAATGCCTTGCGGTACATCAACTATTATCCAAACTGGTTGATATACATGGAATCCATTTCGGATTAATGACACTTTGCCATGATAGGGAGTCGATACCTTGTATCACTTCCTCATATGTAGTCAGTTGGTATACCTTAAAAGATTGACATCTTTACGAGGTGAGATCAGAAACCCATACCCCAGGTTGTTTTCTGACTCTCTCCGACATACGCGGTTCTTGTGTATTCGAAGATTAATGGTAATAGTGTCATCCTTGATGAACTATTTTGTGTTCCATTAAGATTCGATGCCTTGAATAGTATTACTCCGATTTTCATCGAGTTATACTATCCACCCACTTAACACTGCATATCGGTATTCCTCTTAGGAAAACCGCATGGTGAGCAACAATCTAATTGTTCTCTCGTGAGTTGTATAAGTATAATACTTTTGGTATCCCTAGGATAACCTACAATTGGCACTTATCCAATTTGGGTTCTAGTTTGGTATCATCCAAACATATGCCTAGCATACCCAAATTATCGGGAATGAGAAACCCGATTTCTTTCCCGTTCATATCTAATATGAAATTCTGTCTAACAGATTTTTATGGAACCTTATTCTAAATAAGTTCTTGCACTGTTTAAAGCTTATCCGTTGAAGGAAATGGTAGCTCAGAGCGACTCTTGATTAACCTTATCATGTCCAACAAAATTTGGTTACTCTGGTTCGGGCACACCGTCACTTTGACGTGTTCCGAGAGGAGTCCTCATTTGAAAGAATACTTTACTCTTTCAAGTATATTAGAAACTTATTGCTTAAGTATTTTCCATTACGGTCTTACCGTGACGGTATAATACTATAGCTGATCTGTCTGTCTATTTCGTGTCGAAACTATAAAAGTTTCTGATTTGTGTTTCTTCAAAAGAAACATATAACCATAACGCGATGCCACATTCGTATAGGTCACGAAATGTTCATATCCACATCTAGCCTAGCTAGACATGGGCCCACTTGCTTCACTATGAACTATGGCTAACAAATAGGTGACATTTACACTTTTACCAAGTAAATAGTGTTTTAGGCACTTTGCCAAATAAACTAGATTCGTAGACTTTATTTGAATATGATCAAATCAGTCCTAGTATCCACTCTTCAAAAGTGTGGATATACGATTCTTGTTTTAGTTGTGTCCCAGACAACAATGCCATATCAGTTTCTTCTGATCAAATCAGTTTGAGCTATTTGTTTGTCATGTTATATATTTGAGATTTATTTATATTCAAAATATAAATTCTGTTATTCACATCCAATGTCTTTATCTCAATATCATCTTTATATAATAAAACACTTTAGTGTTCTAAAATATAAAGGTTCACCCGCAGCGGGTTAACACTGATATAGAAATAATGTTTCTAGTCAAACTAGTTACATTATAACAGTTTCATAATCCTGTTCATAGCAGATTCTGAACATCAGTATATATTCATGTACCACACTAAGTATTTAAAATCCAATTTCAATACTAGTAGTGAACATAATCTTGACAAACATATTTAAAGTCAGAGCCTTGCTCGTTCTTCAATTCCTTCATGTCTGCTTTGTCCAAACGGCAGTCAGGCTTCCGCGATCCCGTTTGCCACATTTTAAGCAGACATTTTGGGATATGTCCTTTATCTTTCCAGAAGATTATAATGATTTTGCCTTTACCAGTTTCAACACTCCAGAAGCCTTTGGCCAAGCCATGGCCTTCTAGAATATTGAAGTAAGGTGCGACTAGTGCTACTTGCCTAATTGCAAACTTTGACATTATCTCATTGAGAATAGTCATTAACTCTCCAAGAGTTATATATTGCAATTTAGTACTTCTAACATTCTAAGGATAGATTCTTTGAAAATCCGTCAATTTCATTATCATACTTTAAGGATCTAATCCTTAGTTCTGATTCAGAAATTAAGGAGTCTACTGCGACAAGCTTAATGGATTAAGCACTAAAGTTATCATTACATAAATCTTCCAAGGATTATGCTCGACTATTTGCTTAACTCCTAGCTTACGCATAATACGTTATTTTATCAAATAAAGTAACTTATTATTTTCCAGGACCATCCTGAAATTTAATTCCCAATTTGAAAATTAAACCATTTAAATACATTTTCCCTAGGATTATGTTTTAAATGTCAATCTTTCAATTTTATCTTGATTTTAATAGTCCAACTATTTAATCAACGATTTAGGTACTATTTATCATAATGATTACAATAGTCCAACTATTTAATCAACTATAATTTAATAGATTAAAATCAATTATATTGATTACTATAATCCAATTATAAAATCAACTATAAATGAATAGTTTGAATATAGTCCAACTATTTATTAAAACAACATTTAAATATTAGTCCAACTAACATTTAATTTATTTGACGAATTGATATTTGTTGAGCGCGTATGGCGAGTAATTGAACGAGTATTGCAAATTCAATTCTTGCCTCCCACTATTTTTCGGCGAGCCTCTAACCCTCTGTCGAGTACTCGGGAAACCGTGTTTCCTAGTGGGCTAGGATCCCGTTAAATATCACACAATCTTGACTTTGGCCAACAAATTGTATGATAATTAACTAGGTAGATCTCTAAGATCGATTGGATCCAATCCAATTCCTAGATCCGGTAGGGGGACATCCAAGTCCGAAACATATATCATATATATGCCAATACATCCAATGTATTACCTTACATTTTTCCTCTGAATCAACTAAGCCTTGGCTTTGGCATAACAAACTTAGTGATCCCAGTCAAGCGCGACCCATTGACCATGGAAAGCTTCGTAATCAATGTCGATGGACAAGAAGTGGTCTTGACTTTGGCCAACAAAACACAACTTGGACAAGACACTGATATGGAACAAAGCCTTCGTGATTCAAACACATCCTCGACGGACAAAGGCCTTGACTTTGGCCAACAAGCCAATGCCAGTCTCGGATCTTGAGTGAGAATCACTCAATGGAATGAAAGATGCTTAATATTTTACGAGGGTTTTTCGAGTGCAAATTGGCAACCAATTATTATCTTTGTTAAGGTCTCATCATCATACACCCTTAAACATGCATTCTAAACACATAATAAAGCGCATATGAATAAAATAATAATGATATGCGAATGGATACTTTACACATTGATCCTAGATCAAATCTCTCCCTTTCTCTCTCCCGCTAGCACAAGTATTTACTTCTACCCATTACACTACACTTCTAAAGAAATCTCATTTACATTGAGGGGAATAGGTGAGAAGAGAATACAAAGAAATGAGAGGTAATAAGGCTGGACACGCAGGTCCAATTAATAAATCAAATTTATTACAACAAGTTCTAAAATTGCCCCACCCATCTAATATCCATCTGATATACATTATTCATGCATCGCAACCATGTATTCACACAAGCATGTTATCAATCAATCTAATCAAATTAATTAATCTGATAATTAGTGATCATCCAATGTTCAAACAACGATTTGATTTTTGCTCGAGTCAAACTCGTTATTGCGAATAAGTACTCAAAGTACGAATCCTCGAATTAAATTAAACTACATCATTAAATCCAATTTAATATGCATTCAATTCTAATTCGCTATTTAATTCTAAATTAAACACTACACTTTATTAATAAACTTTTACGACTTAAATTACAAATTTAATCATTACGGGTCTCAAAGCCCGATTAACGTCCAACGTCAATTTAATTAAAGTCCAATGGGCTTTTAATTAATTTCTTAAGGCGTGGACTTTTGGTCAACTCGGTCAAACCGATAACCAAAGTCCAATCTGGGAGTTACCCCATAAGCCTAGAAATCAATCTTGGCCCATTAGGCCCAATTAAACTTTAAAGGTCCATTAAGTCGCATTTGGGCTTTATGGAAGCGGTTTTGGGCCCAATTGGATCCAATCCATTTGGCCTAAACCCAATTTCGTACAACAAAGCCCAACAAGCCCAATTACAACACTAAAGCCCAAATCCAATTTTAAGGCCCAATTATAATTAAATCACAAAAACCCAATTTCATAATTTATTTACATAAAGTGCATTACACAATTAATGTTGAGTTGGACAATGGTCCAATGTGAGTTGTATTTGAAATGAGATTAGTCGTGAAGATCATAGTCAGAAAGTCAGAGACTCAAGGGGATAGGTCAGCTTATTATCTGTCGGTAGCATCTTTGAGAGGGGATGTTACATAAGCAAGTCATATTTGATATTAGATAATATATTTAGGTGAAATATAAATAAATTATAAATAATCGGATATCGGATAATTTATTCAATAAATTTAAAATTTTAAATTTACGATTTCGCTCAAACCGTGTCTATTTGTGCCTAACTCAAACAATTAGCTCATACTCGACTAAGGTAGCAGTTACCCTATTTGAAATTTGAATTTCATTTATATGAGTCCAGAGTAATTTAGTTTGTATTTAATTGTTTTTTAAAAAGAAAATGAAAGAAAAAGTTGTCCAAACTTTTGGATTCCAGTGTGACATTTTTGAATTACTCTCATTAGATTATTTAATTCAAACAGACAGGAGTCCAGCAAAGATTTTGCTGAATTATCCACTTTTCCAAGCTATGAAATTGCTTCAAACCAACAATAATGTGAGTTATTAAAATCTCAAAAATGTAATGAGACTTGTGGGAAGATAATAATGAACGTTAAGTCAAGTTATATGGACAATTAACTTTTGAATTTCAAATTCCGAAATTTCGGCTAAATGAACCTAATTCCTCGGTGACTAAAAAAAATGCCTGCCTGAAACGTCATAATTACATCACTAATTGAGGCTTCAAATTAGGTTTTTAGAGAAATTTTACAATTACTAATATGGGAAAAGTTGATGAGTGCCCTTAGGCACTCTTTAAGAATTTATTTTAAGAAAATTTTAATAAGAAAAATGGAAAAATAATTAATGTTTTGATATTATTTTGTGTTTTCCATAAAAAATGATGTGAAAATTTTCTAAAAATATATTATTAATGAGTGCCCTTAGGATATTCCTTAGCATGACCCAAATAATAATGGGAGATTCCCACCTTTTTTGGTCCTTAAACTTCTTAACTTTTATAGTCTTTATAATGCTCAGTTACCTCCATGTTAAATTGTATATATATTTGTGTCCCCAGGGGTTTGCGGAACAATTAAAGTTCGAATATAGGGAGATATAGAGGTTTATAAATCAATTTAGATTTTGCACACCCCTTACTTTTTTAGAAGGAAAAAAATACATAACATACTGTTGAAAAATAGCATGATCTACTAATTTTGAAACATGATTTTGAGTGAGACTTACTTAGTGAAAGTAAGAGGTCGTGAGTAATTCAGATTCTCCTCATTGAATACTCGAAAACATATATTTATATGCTCAAAATAATGTTAGGATAAAAATAGAAATTATCTCTCACATGACACAATTTAGTTGGAAAAATAAGAAGAAATTGGACAATCCCCTATCAAAAATAAAACAAAAGTTAAATGAGTTTATATAACACTATTCACATGCAGTTGAATAAGAAGTGTTGAGATTGTTAGATAATGAAAGAAAGTCTTGAATTCACTCTATATGAATTTACAATGGTAAAGACCTATATATATAGGCTACATAGAAAACCAAAATAGAAAAGGAATCCTATAGCTATGAACAATAATAATGAATATAGGAAATCTTCATCTAATAGGGAAATATAATAAAACCATAAATCATAATGGTAATAGGAATTCTATTTTAGATATTGATTCCATATTCCTTAACACCCCCCCCTCAAACTCAAGCTGGTAACGAAGGAGTAAGCTTGAGGTTGCATCTTGAAATCGGAGAGCGGGGTTCCGAAACTGAAAATATTGAAATTTGGAGGCTGAAAACCTTGAGATAATGGATGAGCTTTAACCTACGATGCCCGAAGGGGGAGCCGAAGCACAAAATGATGCCGAAGCAGGAGAGCTTTAACCTACGAAGCCCGAAAGGAGCCGAAGCCCAAGAGGATGCCGAAGCCGGAGAGCTTTAACCTACGAAGCCCGAAGGGGGAGCCGAAGCCCAAAATGATGCCGAAGCAGGAGAGCTTTAACCTACGAAGCCCGAAGGGGGAGCCGAAGCCCAAGAGGATGCCGAAGCCGGAGAGCTTTAACCTACGAAGCTCGAAGGGGGAGCCGAAGCCCAAAATGATGCCGAAGCAGGAGAGCTTTAACCTACGAAGCCCGAAGGGGGAGCCGAAGCCCAAGAGTGCCGAAGCCAGAGAGGGAGCGAAATCCCGAAAGAGAGCCGAAGCCCGAGAGGGAGCGAGATCCCGAAAGAGAGCGAAGCCCGAGAGGGAGCGAAATCCAGAAATAAAGCCGAAGCCGAAAAAGGGAGCGAAATCCCGAAAAAGAGCCGAAGCCCGAGAGTGCTGAAGCCAGAGAGTGAGCGAAATCCCGAAAGAGAGCCGAAGCCTGTGAGAACCAAAGCCAAGAGGGAGTGAAATCCCAACGGAGAGCGGAAGCAAAATCTTAAAAAGAGGCGAAACCTGAAAAGAGCTGGCCCATAGCACACTTGTGAAGGAGTGGTGCAAATGGGTGGCGCATAGGAAAAGCAATGTGATGGTTGGCAACGGGGGGCGTGTGATGACTCGCATTAGGCACGATTTCCAATAGACTAAAACTGTTTCAAGCATGCATTGAAAGATACCATATCTAGAATTAATTATCAATCAATTCAAGATTTTATTTGGTGAATTGAATATTGTGTAACTACCATTAAATGAAATTTGGTGGGTCATTTGGTTTTATAAAGTCAGTACATTCTTGTGTAATAAGGACAATTATTAATTTAATTAGAAAATAACCAACAAACACGAGAAGCACAAACCAAGCTTTTTCCTCTCCCATCTTGTTTTATGTTCTGATCTAATTCGTTCCAGCGAGAGTTTGCTTAAATAATTTATTTGTGCTCAGAGATTATTCGTTTCTGTTGTGTCCTAGGAGACAATCACACTATATATCCTAAACAATGATAATAGGAGGTGAATATGATTTAAAGACGCTGTCTTAAACATGTCTCATAAATTATTTGTGTTTATATTCATTTTTTTAGTTTTCTTTTTCAATTTGTATTGTTATATCAGTTCTGCTTATTAATAATAATACAATATACTAATCTTGTGTGTTTTGCCAGTACAGACCAATCTCAGCCATAAAACATATCAATTATGAAAACTGTTAGGAGATAAATGGTAAAAGTTGAAAACATTAAGGGGAAAGTGGTAATAATATAATTTATTTTATTTAGAATTAAAAAAAATCACCAACTTAAGTTTACTTATAATAAAAGGGCATGAATTAAGATGGAAATTTTTAATATTAAGAAAATAAAATACTTTTTCGTAAAATCCTTCAAGTTTATTTTGAAGAAATGATCATATTATATATAAATTTTTTTTTATTTGTTTAGAATAAATAATACATTAATGATAGACTTAAAAAACCCAATCCCCACTCATGTTGCAAATGATGTGGCATTATCTCCAATAATTAGTTATTAGTTCTATATTGGTTTTCATCCAAGCGGTGAAACTATATTAGTGCCATATAAAATGAAAATGTTGTATCCCAATATTGTAAGTATATATTTGTACTCAAATAATAATCGTTGATGGTGGTTTTTTACGGCACACACTTCGATGAGGATAAAAGTTTATTGGTATATTATCTGACCAAGATGGTTAGAAAGACATAAGGACCCAAAGCGCGAAGATTGGATAAAAGAGCCGACCCTGATATGCAGTGAGGCGCTCTCCCTGAGGAGAATTTCAGAGTGTGAAGTAATGGTGATCCCGACCCGACCACATTGAGGTGTAGATCGAGGGTGTTTTGTGTGTTTTAGTACCTTGACTCGAAGAGGGTTTCCTTGTGCAAATTGAAAAACCTGACCTGAGGAGCCTTGACGAAGCTGCACTCGACCAGGTAAAAGCTGCATGATGCATGCCCTACTTGAAAAGAAGTGCATCTAATGATTCACATATAGTTGTGAGTCATACTAGTAGTCGCAGGCTACCACAGGCCGGTACAATGGCAGAGGCGGCCGTGGAAGCGCAATGAATAAAGGGGTAATGATGATTAAATGATGTAAGCTGACATCAAGGTCGTTGTAAGAGGTTTTGAGAATCTATATAAAAGGGTTGAAGTCATTTTAGAAGGGATTCTGATTCCTTTGGGTGGTACTCTAAATATTATAATTCGAGAGCAAAAATATTAAGGAAGCTAGTGATTGAGAGAGAAAGTGAGTCGTGTACCCGATCACATTGTGAGAAGTAGATCGAGCTATCCTTACCCGAGGAGTTTATTAAGATTATAATTGTAATTACCTGGTTATCAGCTCGAGTCGGTATCTACCCCTAGATCAATAAAATTATATCCCTTTTTCTCTCATGGACGTAGGTTGGAGATACTCTCCGCCAAACCACGTTAAACCTTATCTATGTGTGATTGTTTCTCTCTTCAAAGTTCGTGTGATACCCACAACAAAATAAATTCACTAGTTAAGGGAGGTTTGTTCGAAGGGTAATTCTCAATCTTGCCCTTGGAATGAAAAACAACTGTCAACAGTTGGCATCGTCTGTGGGGATACACTACAAAAAGTATCAAACACAATAAGGCAATGATATGAGATGAAAACCACAAAGTTAGAGAAGCATCGGAAGAAGAGTGGATTCAGAAGTTGAAAGATGACTTCTACCAGGAACAGGAGAAAGCCTAGCAAGAGAGAGAGAGAGAGAGGTCACCAAAACCTTTATGGAGGCATGATTGAGGAATTGAAATATCAGAGAATGGTCGGTAGAGCAAGCTCATGTGGGTCCTGATAAGTGTGGTTTATACCCACTTATTCATGTACTTTTAGCTTACTATTTTGTTAGTTTCCGTATCTTTTAATATATTTTGTAGTTCTTTTATGTTTTATTTGTAGGAAGCTTAAATATATGGATCTTGGGGCATTTAATACGTGTTTTGGGGACCATACGAACGCATCAGAAGCACACATGAAGAGCAGAAATACAGAATCGGCAAGCCAGTGAAAAGAACACTGGCACCGGCGGTGCCCACTCCTTGGTGCCGTGACGCCTCCAACTATACATATAATTTCCAGGGAGATTGGCGCCGCGGCGCCCCGCAGCGACCAAAAACACTAATTTTATAGTTTTTAACATACTCAATGACCCCCCAATGCTCTATTATATATACATTAGTTCATCCAAAGCAAAAGGGAAGAGGCTAATACACAGCACAAAATACAAAACACTTATTTTTAGAGAGATCCAAGGAAGATGATTGAAAAGCGACAAGTGGAGACGAAGGCGGTGACGTCCGAAGAGGAAAAGATTCAATTCGCGTTAAATCTTCTAGTTTCTTTCTTAGAACTCTAATGCTTTCCATTAGATTCATGACTTTGTTCTTATTGTTTTTTATCTTTAGTCATGAACTAACTGCTTAATTCTGAAGAATGATGTAACTAATGCTTGAACCTTTATAATGATTGTTGATTTTGTTATGAAGTTTATTTATATTATTTTGAGTTTAATACTTCGTGGTTGCTGGCCACAATTAAGAGTGATGAATGTTTAGAATCTAGCACTCGAAATATGAGATTTTGAATAGATCAATAGAAAATAATCTAAAAGTTTTATAGAATTCAAGAGACTATATAAGTTCCATTGAAGTCGTTAATATAGAATCACGAAGCGTAACAAGTTATTAACTATTAGATTTTTATAGAGATATCGAAGTCTGTAGTTGATGATATTTTCACTGATACTCGAGAAAGAGTGAAAATTTTCGGAGTCTTGACTTATAAACAATATAACTGAACAATGATTAATTGGCATGATAGATATATAAGAGATAGCTAGGTGGAATCAGACTCCAGAATCTCTATCGTATTAGTTCCTCATATTTAAATTTTTTTGTACTTTATTTATTTAATTAAATCTTTGTAATTATCGTCTAAATAAAGTTAGGATTATCAATTGTAGTATTTAGTGCGAGTTAACGCAATCCCTGTGGGTTCGACACTCTTTAACTGATTTATACTAAAACTTGACACCGTACACTTGCGGTACGATATAAAATATTGTACCAAAATTTGGCGCCGTTGCCGGGGATTGTTTGTTTAATTCACATTAATACTATTACCAAGTAATCTTAGCTTTAATTTAGATTTAGATTTAGATTTTTTATTTTTAGTTTATTTTTGTTTTGTATTTATTTTGTTTGTTTTGTATTTATTTTTGTTTATTGATTTTTTTCTTTTTCTTTCAGTGCTTCAGTGAATGGGAAGATCCATAAGTCTCGAATCGCTCCTATTTGATCCGGAAATAGAAAGAACAGTGAGGAGACTAAGGAAAGAAATAAAAACTGAAAAAAATCAATGGCGGATGAAAACAGAGAGAACAATCCACGCCATGTGGCAATCAGAGATCACTTCAAGCCGGTCATTGATGATACCTATTCTGGGATTGCCCATCAACCAATCAACGCAAATAATCTTGAGCTAAAACCTGCATTGATGACCATGGTACAAAGGAATCAGTTTGAGGGTCCAGTTGTAGAGGATCCTAACATGCACTTAAGGATGTTCCTGGAGATCGTAGATACCATAAGGATGAATGGCATGAGTAAAAAGGCTATCAGGCTACGCTTATTCTCATTCTCTTTACGGTATAAAGCGTGGGATTGGCTTCAATCAATACAAATGGCGAGTATCATGACATGGCAGGACATTGCCACGAAATTTCTTGAGAGGTTCTTTCCACCAGCTAAATCAGCTCAACTGAGGGCAGAAATCAGTATATTTAAGCATCTGGAGACTGAGACTCTGTATGTAGCATGTGGGCGCTTTAAGGATTTACTTTGAAGATGCCTACAACACGATTATACAGAATAGGTCAAAATTTATTTGTTCTATAATGGGATGAATGGTTCAAATATGAGTGTGGTCAATGCAGTAGTTGGGGGAGCTCTATTCAAGAAATCAGCTGAGGATGCCTACAACCAGTTAGAAGAAATGGCCATTAACCATTTTCAATGGCAAAGTGAATGCACTATTGTGATCAAAGTGGCTGGAATATATGAAGTGAAATCTCTTGTGGCACTAACAGCTCAGATTTCCACCCTATCTACTCAAGTAGCAGCCCTCACAAATCCACAAGCACAAGCATCTATTGAATCAGCGACGGCTACAACTATGCGGTTATTGGAAGGAAACCCAAACTTTGAGCAAGTCTAATATGTGAATAATCGGAACTTCAACAACTATAGAGGCAATCATGTGCCTAACCGCTATCATCCAAACCTGTCATATGCTAATACAGAGAATGCCTTGCAGCTTTCATCAGACTTTGACTATCAAAGAGCTGAGCAAAAATCTTCATTGGATCTCATTTTTGAGACGAAATCATTGAGTTGCAGTTTGTTGCTAATACTGCAGCAATGTTTGAGAAGAGTGAATCAAAGCTGAACAATATTGAGACACACATGGAAAATATCGGGGCAAAAATGAAGTCATTAGAAACACAGATTGGGCAGATTACTTCCTCCATGACCAAGCAGCAATAAGGGGTATTTGGATAAACTACCACAGCTGCCAAGCTATCACTTTCATGTTAAAGCAGCCAGTGGATACAAAAGAAGAAGCTATTATGACCACCATTTGGGTAGTTGCGTCTGCCTGAAAACATTAAACTTAGCGCTAGTGGGGAGGCAACCCTTGCATTTGTTTTATTTTCTTTCTTTATTTTATTTTTAATTTTTATTGTGTGCTAATTGTTTATTTATTCATTTTGCATGCTACTTATGCAGGTAGCACGAGACACACAAAACCCGTGCAACCAAATTCTGACCAACATGAGCCTGATAAACTCCATGCAAGGTAGTGTTGTTCCTTACTTTTGTTTCTTTATATTTATCTTCCATTGAGGACAATGCAAATTTTAAGTTGGGGGTGTGTGCATGTAGTGATAGTTTCTGTTAATTCAAAAAAAATTGTTATTTCTTCCTTGTTAATAAAGCATAAGTCTAATGATGAATTTGTTTGCTTTAAAAGAAATTTTAGAAACGATAAGTCTCAATTGATTTTTATCAGATGCCTTGAGTATATGATCTAGGTTAGACTCGTAAGCACTTATCAATAGGGTTTTAGCAGTAAGAACCTATGTAGTTGGCAAAGTGACTAGTTGAAGAAATTATTTGCCGATGAATGACTATTTGCTTATATATCTATCTCAATATGCTAATATTATGATGTATGGTATGATAAGAAAAAAAAACCATCTATAACCGATAAGTGTGAAGCTACCAATGGGCGAGTGTTAGGACCACTATGAAGAGAAATACTACCTTAAAAGGTAGGTACATTTGAAAAAAAAAAGAAAGAAGAAAATGAAGAAGAAATAAAATCATACCATAAAGAGCAAAGAAAAACAATTATAGAATTAAATTGAGGTATCTAGGTTGGTTTGACCCATTGGATCTCAATTTTTGAGACGAAATCATTGAGTTGGCTTACTTAGGAGTAAAGCTGTGAATGAACTTGTACACACACACTGTGAGTCTGGCTTAGATGGTTTATTCAAGAACTTGGATTTGAGTCGCAGTTGAGTACTTTGAAGGTTCTATGATTTCATTGATAAACATTCTTTGAGGACAATTGTATGCGTTACTATCGCGATTATTTTTCTTTGTTTTTAACTATTTTTATATTTTGCATGATTGCGTGTAAATGACGTTTATGGGTATCATCAATGTAAGCCATCACGAGACTATAAATCGTCCATTAGGGCCGCCTAGGGGTTTAAAGGCTTGTTGGATACGCTAAATACAATCATGATCCCTAAGAAAGTGGCCTAGTTAATTTTATAAATTTTATTCTTTTAGTTTTTATTTTGTCTTTTGCTCGGGACTAGCAAAATCTAAAGTTTGTGGGTGTTTGATAAGTGTGGTTTATACCCACTTATTCATGTACTCTTATCTTACTATTTTGTTAGTTTCCATATCATTTAATGTATTTTTTAGTTCTTTTATGTTTTATTTGTTGGAAGCTTCAATATATGGATCTTGGGGCATTTATACGTATTTTGGGACCATACGGACGCATCGGAAGCACACGGGAAGAGCAGAAACGTAGAATCAGCAAGCCAGTGAAAAGAACCATTGGCGTTGTGGCGCCCAAATTCTTGGCGCCGCGGTGCCTCCAATATTACATACAATTTCCAGGGAGATTGCCGCCGCGGCGCCCACTTTTCGGCGCCCTGGAGCCACGCAGCGACCAAAAATACTAATTTTAGGGTTTTTACATGCTCAATGACCCCAAGTCTCTATTATAAATACATTAGTTCATCCAAAGCAAAAGGGAAGTGGCTAATACACATCACAAAACACTTATTTTTAGAGAGATCCAAGGAGGAGGATTGAAGAGCGATAAGAGGAGACAAAGGCGGTGACGTCCGAAGAGGAAGAGATTCAATTCGGGTTAAATCTTCTTATTTCTTTCTTAGAACTCTAATGATTTTCATTAGATTCATGACTTTGTTCTTATTGTTTTTATCTTTAGTCATGAACTAACTCCTTAATTTTGGAGAATGATGTAACTGATGCTTCAACCTTTATATTGATTGTCGATTTTTTTATGAAGTTTTATTAAGTTTATTTATAGTCTTTTGAGTTTAATGTTTCTTGGTTGCAGGCCATAATTAAGATGATGAATGTTTAGAATTTATCACTCGAGAGAGGAGATTTTGAATAGATCTAGAGAATATAACCTAGGAGTTTTATAGAGTTTGAGAGAATATATAAGTTCCTTTGAAATCGTTAATATTGAATCACAAAGCATAACGCGTTGTTAACTACTGGATTTTTATAGAGATATCGAAGTCTGTAGTTGATGATATTTTCATTGATATTCGATAGAGGGAGTGGATATTTTCGGAGTCTTGACTTATAAACAATATAACTGAATAATGATTTAGTGGCATGACAGATATATAAGAGATAGCTAGGTGGTATCAGACTCCATAATCTCTATCTTATTAGTTCCTCCTATCTAAATATTTTTTTTTTACTTTATTTATTTAATTAAATCTTAGTTAATTATCGTCTAAATAAAGTTAGGATTATCAATTGTAATCTTTAGTGCGAGTTAACGTAATCCTTGGGGGTTCGACAGTCTTTCACTGATTTATACTAAAACTTGGCACCGTACACTTGCGATACGATATAAAATATTACAACAGGTCCCAATAATAGAAAGCAAAATATTACTTGTGGAAAAAGAGTGGTTGGTGAAGAAAATAAGCTTAAGGTAAGGAGAAGAAAACCCAATAGGTTGAGATCAGTGGTAATAGGCAGCGTGACATCATAAGATGGGCCTCTAGAAAGGCTTAATGACAGGTGAATATCCGAGAAATCTAACAGCTACCCCTATTTTAGAGAGCAGATTCGGGGCATTACGAGAAGTAAGAAAAAAAGGGCACCGCGTGAGAGGATACCTCATGTCG
The DNA here is from genome assembly GCA_019454045.1 of Zanthoxylum bungeanum. Lineage (NCBI taxonomy): Eukaryota > Viridiplantae > Streptophyta > Magnoliopsida > Sapindales > Rutaceae > Zanthoxylum > Zanthoxylum bungeanum. The sequence goes on from SKCR01007290.1 coordinate 18,407, forward strand.
GGAGAAGACTATGAGGGAGTCTCCAGCAAGAGGTAAGAAAACCGTGATGGCAATTTGAGGGATTGGTTTATCGGGAAATAAAAAGGTGGGAGACAGGTACACTAGTGGGCGCTCGGAAGACTAGGATTTGGAGATGAAATCTCCTTTAACTCATGAGGTCCTGGATGCGGCATTCTCGGTGATGTACAAGGGTAATACTGACCCAAAGATACACATGGAGAAGGTTATGTTGTTGATGTAGATTCAGGGTATGGTGAGAAAGGTAATTTGTAAACCCTTCCCTTGGACCTTGGGAGGAACCGCCATTTTTTTTTTCAGGAATCTGACAATAGGGAGTATCAATAATTTTTCACAGCTACGAAGGTTTTTTATACGACATTTCCAAGGAACTTACGCTTTCATAATCCTGATCGGGTTGTTAAGGATGATAAAATAGCGGGATGATGAGATGTTAAATTTTTTGGACCGATACTATAATTTGGCATTGGAGGTCGACCCTTATGAGTCCCCCAAAGTACTGGAAAATTTGAAGGGCGCACTAAAAATTGGGCGATTGTGGTCCTACCATACAATCCATAAGATACCAAACTATACACGATCTTGGGCAGGCCAGAATGTTCGTGTTGCTGGAGGAGGAGGAAAAGGTAGCCCGAGGAGGTAACACTCGGACGAAGAATGAAGTAAGATGAGATGACCACCAAGATATCAATGGCTGGAGATGCCCAGGTCCAAGGCAAGAATTCATGTATGTATATATGTAGATATCGTATTTTTACGTATAGCCCATGATGAGTCTCTTATGGGAACACCTTGTAATATTTCGGAAAGTTGTAAGGTTTAATGCTGAAAGGAAAAGAAACCTAACAAAAACCTAAAAGTCAGAGTTCTGGCCGGACATCATCTATATCCGTTCGGGTATAAACAGTGATGTCCGATGGGATATGTATCACGTTTCCAGCTTTATAAAATGATTCAATAATTTTCCTTCTTTAGCTGATTTTCATAAAACTAAAACATTTTCCTTAAAAAAATAGATCATTTATTTATTAGCCAAACCCTACACACTAGATTTTGAGCATAAAAAACACATAATGAGGGGACTTTTGGACCTTTAGAGAAGGCTTTGTATTTCTTGACCTTTGAACAGCAACCATAAACTCTCAATCTCCAATAAGATCCAGTGAGAAAACCAAATTTTCAGAGGTATTCTTAGAGCAAAAATTACACTTAAAAGTAAGACCAGAGGGACTAAACATGTACCTTCCCATTTTATAGTTCATTGAATTGACACCATATATCCGGTCGGACATACATTTGTCACATAGTAAAATCCGGCCATATAAACTAGCTACATCTGATCACGTACTTATTTCCATGTGGTATATATGATAGAAACCCATACATAAATTCCACAGTCGATTTCGAATGAACGATAGTATGGTCTGCACTTGAGATACAACTCTATGTAGCACTTGGAAATGATTGCGCATGTCCTTTTACTTACTGCTTAATCAAAACTGATTATTTTATGTTATTATAATCTCTTTATTATGATGTTATGCACAACATTAATATGTTACTGGTTTTAAGCACGTGACGTCTATGTTATTTTTTGCATGCATAATCATGTGTTTATGTCTTTTACAACATATTCGGAAGGACTTTCATCAAGTCTGGCCAGACATATAATTTCACGATCTATATCCGGTCGGTAATGGTTATATCTTGCCAATGAATGATATGATTAAATTCTATTTTGAACTATTATTGTTGCGCTGTGTAATATATAAATTGTCATTGTACGTACTGCATTTTGAGACATGTGGATCCTCTTTTAAAAGTGGATATTATACTAGCATCTGTAAGAGACCATTTCGAATCCAAATGGATTTAAGGTCGAACCTTATGAGGTGTGTGGTGCGGCCTTAAATCATTCCTAATGTCTTACAATGGGTTGCAACTCTTTTATTCTTCGGTAAGTCTTCCACGGACTAATCCGTACTCTCTACGAGCTCAATAGTGCAGTGGTCGTTGACGTCATAGGCATAGCGGTAAACCCCGCTTTGCTCCTACAGATGGTGAAACTATTGGGGATAGATAATCGGCCCCAAAAAATGCCTTATAGTATCCATAGCGAGACTAAGGGTGAATCATATCTTCATTCTTTTTGCATACCCATTCGAACCCCGATGGCATTACATATCGAGAATCATATTTCTCCAAAAAGTCACAACCAACAGACTCAAACTTCTACATGACTTATTATTGGAGTATTAGGTGATGTGTTTTCACATACCAATTTAAGTATTGATTTGGTTAATTTACAGATATAATATTAATGATGATGGAAGTCGGCCAAGGAAAAATCATACAAGCCTTAGAGAGGATTGAGCAACTCATTTCCTATCAAACTCAATATAATCCCAAGAGTGAGAGGAATGAAGGCCATGAAGCAACCTCTACACTAGTCAGGCTGGAAGAACTCGGGGGCATTCCTCAAGTAGTTTTCATGAAGAAAATGGCCTATCCCGTCTTATTTTTTTGAATCTTTATCATTCTTCCACTTTAGTGAAAGAAAGATATCAGCCTCCTTCCGGGAGGGAGGAAGCTAGAGGAATTATTAAGATCTCTGCCTCTAACGGCCACCAATTTGGAAATGGTAGGCCTATATCTCATATGACTTTCCAAGAATTCTTTGGAACCACCAATCCAATCACCCATCCTACAATTTATGAAGATGGAATGCATGCAAGAGTGGGCTCGGGGGTATTTCTCTGATTGTCAATAAATAAAATCCTCCACAAATGCAATGTAAGTATCATAGTTCCTGTAATCATACAATTAATTCTCACTAGGAGTTTAAAATATTCTGTAAGACATGATCAATAATGACATACTAAAGTTTCCAGAGAAGAATGAGAGTATTCCTCCAATGGCATCTGTTGTTGCAAGAAGAAAACTGAACAGACAATCAGAGTTCAAATTCCTTCATATCCTAAACCATATCCTGCCTTTTCGTTTCGGAGGAGACAACCAAGATTTATGGCTCCTCCATTGGTAAGGCCAAGCAACCAATGGCATAGAGTAGTGCAAAAGACGTTTATTGAAAAAACTCTCCCAAACCCAGAAGATAAAGCTTCTACATCAAAAGACTGCCGTAAGGAAAAATAAGTCTTTAGCACAAGATCTTGTGAATGTAAAATAAAAATTTTACAGGAAGTCTACTGAGGATCAGGAAACAGTAGGGTGATCGATTGAAATATTGGAGGATAAACTTACAGGAAGTAGTTTTATGGTAGGAGGAATTATCGTTCCTTTTGGTTGTGCCATGGCTAGTTTGACTCTGCCGTTAATCTTTCAGAAAGGAAGTGAGAGGAAATTTACAAGAAAGAATGGTAGGAACTGAAGGGAAAACGCCTTCATTGACAGGAGTAAGAGAATAGGAAACCACATTATGGACTGACTATTCAAATTGTTGAATATGGATGTCCAAAGAGGGCGGTGTTTGAATTCATGGTAAATTATTCTGAAAATTATCAAGCTTTCTCAACTTTCATGTTATCTTTTTTTTTTTATTTATTGTATTTTGAGTACATTTGCCATTTACGTGACTATGTCTCATATTTAGTCATTTCTTAAATTTCTGTACTATAAATAAATAAACTAGCCAACCTATGGTTTGTTTATACATTTGGAAAATGCTAGCGTGAAAGAAGGAAAATTTTCATGATGTCCTCTAACTTTTAGAGGATTTCCTACAATCTTTTGCCAATGTTAGACTCACGGTTCATATGACTTCTCAGTAATTATTTGGAGCCACCAATCTAGACACCCATTCTATCATTTACAAAGGATAAGCATGGGCTCCTGAGTGCTTAACAAGAGATTCTTTTACAGATACATTAAAGATAATTCATATTCAATGGGATACAAGATTCATGATTTTTCTCTATTTTCTAAAGAGAAAAAAGAAAAATGAATGGAATCTCTTTAAAATTTCCATGATTTCTCCAAAATTATGCAAGAAATTCTAAATGAAAATATATAAGGAATCTTGTAGCATCATATAAAAGAAAGTAAGGTCAAACGATCATTTTGTTATCAATTAAAAATCCTACAAAACTTCAATTCTACCAAATCCTCCAACAAATTTTCAAAGGAAAAATGGCAGGAATAGTAGACCAATGGCCGCAATGCCACTCCTCACATCCTTCACCTCCATCGAACACCTGCAATTTCAATTCCTCCAAGTCTTAGACAAAAAAATATCAAAAGTCCCAAAATTTCTCAAATGCAAAATCATATAAGCAAGTTAATTTCCGAGAGAAAGTGGGCAAACCTGAAAGCTTAGGTGTTGGACAATTATGACCCATAGCGTCACTATTTTTACAGATCATGGTGTTGTTGTACAAATTAACTCTGTAACAAAGGAGATTGCACTCTTATAATTTGTGATTAGATCACCTAGATGTATAAATGATAGGAGGTCCTTATGATTTGTTCCAGGATAGAGAATGATATGAGACAGTATTAGTCCACGAAGGATAAATCATTAAATATCCCTAGTCAGAGTATTATCGAGATTGGACATCGATAAATGCGTAAAAGACTAGTATTACACTTGTGCGCGTTGTGAGGGCACAACAGCATAGTTCTCATATATTTGGGTATAAGATACTCATGCAAGTGTAATAGGAGGTTATGTTTTACCGATGGTACGGGAAACAGCTTTGCTCTGGATAGACCCCCTCGGAATTCCATTGGAAGTATGACTATGTGTCTATGGAAGTCTGAAATCAGAGTAGGTGTATTTGGTCTTAACCTGAGACTTGCACCACTAATACTTGCGACAATCAATATACCTTGGTTGCGGTCATCCAGGGCTTTAACAGGTTCTATGTACGCCAATACTGGGTATATTGAGATTCGTAGTGTGTAGGGTGTGATGTCAAGACGGAAGTGTCACTCCAGTCTTATGGAGATGATGGTGACGTATGATATGGGACTGGTTCTCTTAAATGCTACAGCTATCGGGATAAAATGACAATGTCATGTTTATCCGATTATAGAGACAAGTCACCAGACATCCGATATGTGCTTCGTATGGGGCATACATAATTCCAGCCCCAGGCCTAGCACGTGATCATCCGATACTGGACAGAAATACGCAATACTACGTATACTACGCCTGATATAGATCCTTTATTCCTGTAAGGATATTTCCGGAGAATTGGGTAGGCATGTGATGAGTGGTATTTCTATCACTATTTCCCACTCATTTAACCTAATATTTTGTATAGTTTCTTGAGTTTTGCGAATATTTTGATGTGTTTTGTGTTTATTTTCTAGATAAATAAAGTTTCAGGACATTCTGGAGGTTTTTGGGGCAAAATGGACAAAACTGGACAAAAAGGGCAAAATCGTCATTTTTCAGCGTCGCGACGCTGAAGCCTGCGCGTCGCGACGCCCAGCATGCGCCGAATTTGCTAAAATGCGCCGGGTCCACAAATCAGAATCTGAGAAAAGTTTGACTTTGCTAACGTGCGCCGTGACACGTGTCACCATCACAACGGAGATGCTAAAATGCGCCGTGCCACGTGTCGAAATCTATTGCTCGGACGGCCACCGCCAAACGTGTCGCCACATCATCTTCCACATCAGCAGCCACGTCAGCAAGTCAACCGAGTCAACATGCCACGTCATCTTCACAATCACAGCGTGACACGTGTCGAATCTTATTGCTCGGACGGCCACCGCCCCACGTGTCGCCACGTCACCTTCCACATCATCAGCGTGACGCAAGCAATGACGTCATGAACAGTTGACACGTCAGCGTGATGCAAGCAATGACGTCATGAACAGTGCCAATCATCGGATAAGATTCTGAGCCGACCAACCAGCGCGTGACACGTGTCGAACTGTACCCAGCGTCGCGACGCTAGTGCATTGGGCGTCGCAATTTGTGCGCCACTATATCCGTGCCTATAAATAGAGTTCGAGATTTCATATCTCAGGGTACCATTCTCTCTCACTTCTTAGTTCTAAATTGAGAGTTTCTCTCTCTAGTCTTTAAATTCAAGTTTTGTAATTACTTTTTAATAGTAATAATAATTTACTTTCTTTATTTTACAGTTTTTACTATTCACTATGAGGAGGTAACTTCCTTATGCTAAGGTGAAAGGTAATTCTTTTACTATTGTTATTTAGATTAATCTCCCGTAAAAATAATATATTTACTATTTAAAATCTGATTAATAAAGGATACCGCCATATTGGTCGGGATAATAAAATTACTATTCCGCCTTTATGGCTGGTTATTTTGTTCCGCCTTTATGGCTGGTTATTTTGGTTCCGCCTTTATGGCTGGTTATTTTGGTTCCGCCTTTATGGCTGGTTATTTGGACTTAAATTGACTTAATCAGGATACCGCCAGATTGGTCGGTTGATAATAAATCACAAGTTTATATTATTTTACTGGGAGATATTTAAATAATTTATAGTAGAAGTTAATTCCTTTTACCTTAGCATCTTTATTGTATTTTTACTTTTCAGTATTTATTTCACCAGCAATTACTTTTCAGCAGTTTATGTCTTTTATTTTCAAGTTTTACCAGCCCTAGCTATGTGTCATAACTAAGTTAGTATCTAGGGTTGTGATGAAATTCAATATCACGGGTTTATAAGGGTTAGATTATAATTTGGGTAATATAAAGAATTATTTATTGAGTCTTAATCTTAATGCTCTTTAATTAACTGGCCATTAATTAAATTGATTAGGTAAACTTAAAATGAACTAGACATAGGGATTTTAAGTTTAAGACCTTAGACTCAATAGCCCACGATCTTCCTTGAGGATAGATAACCCTTTCAATAGATTTCCTTACAGGATAGGAATATACCTGTCGGGCGGGGGTAGCCATAATTGGAACTTAATCATAATGAATCTAGGTAATTTGGTTGACATAGACATATGGTTCAATTGGATTATACTAGGTATTTGTAATTGACCATCGGAAGAGGCTTTTACATAAATTAGTGTTTCAGGTTAATAAATCAATATATTACCCAACTATAAAATAATACTTTATCTTTAAATAATATTGGAATAAATCACAACCCTAGATAGTTTTTAAAATTGAATTTTCTTAAAATCTACCTTTGAACAATTTTATTTATTGTCTTTAAATTTAGAATCGTCGCTATTTCAAATCAATTAAACAAACTGTTAGATACTAGTAATCATTTAACCTCATAAAATTAATAACTTAGGTATTAAGTCCTCGTGGGATCGATACTTTTTATACTACTTGAACGATACGTACGCTTGCGTTATACGTGTGTGTTTACGCCGGTCAAGTTTTTGGCGCCGTTGCCGGGACTTATTTATCTTTTATTATTAGTTTAGGGTTAGATACTTTTACTTGTATCTAATTTCTTTTTACTTATTGTTTTGTTTCTTGTATTTCAGGTTCTCAGAAACTTCATGAGACGAACCAGAAGCTTTGAACTCGACCGCTTGACCCAGAAATTGAAAGAACCATCAGACAGTTGAGAAGGGAAAGGCGAGAAGCCCAAGAAGCTTTAGTCAACATGGAACCTGAACCTTTGGAGATTGCACCACCAATTCCCATTCGAGACAGAACCATTCCGGTGGTTGACAGACTCATTTCATGCATTGTACTCCCTCCATTACCAGCAAATGCAGGTGACATCAAAACTTGCATTCAGATGATACAACAGTCAGTTCAGTTTGGAGGAAATGCAACTGAAGATCCTAATGCCCACATCAGCAACTTCCTGGAAGTTTGCGGTACTTTCAATTACAACCGAGAAGCTGAAGAAGCAATGCGACTGCGTGTCTTCCCATACTCCTTGAAGGACAGAGCTAAAGCCTGGCTACATTCATTACCAGCAGGTTCTATCACAACATGGAACACCTTAGCCACCAAATTTCTTGCAAAGTATTTTCCACCAGCCAGAACCGGAAAGCTGAGGAATGACATCACATCCTTTGTGCAACAAGAATCAGAAACTCTCTACGAAGCTTGGGAAAGGTACAAAGATCTACTCCGGAAATGTCCACACCATGAAATTCCAAAATGGCTTCAAGTCCAAACATTTTACAATGGGCTTTCTGGAATAATGAGAACCACAATTGATGCTGCTGCTGGAGGAGCTTTAATGGCAAAAGGAGAAGATCAAGCCTGGGAACTAATCGAAGAAATGGCCAACAACAACTCTTTGTGGCCAACTGAAAGAAGCTTGATTCAAAGAATTACAGGAATATATGAGGTTGGAGCTAATACAGACAGCAAACAAGCAATCAGAGCAACACCAATGGATCAGATATGCAATTCATGGAGACTCTTACCACTGGATCCACAAGTTCACCATATGGAGGAGCACCAGAATCAAATCAACTTGAAGAAACGGTGAATTATGTCAACAATTTCAACAGGCAGGGGAACAATCCATATTCCAACACCTACAACCCAGGGTGGAGGAATCATCCTAATTTTCATGGAGCAACAATTCAGGTCAACAGCAAAAGAACTATCCACCACCTGGATTCCAGCAACAGAATAAAGGCCAGGAGCAGACAAATGAACCAGTGATGGCAGAGATGTTAGCTCAATTAAAAAGATATGAAGCTATGATTCAGAGCCAATCAGCTTCCATCAAAGCACTGGAGAATCAGATCGGACAACTGGCCAATGCTCAGAGTTACAGACCGCCAGGTAATCTTCCCAGCAACACAGAACCAAATCCAAGAAACCGAGGGAAGGAGCAATGTCAAGCCATTACCTTAAAGAGTGGTACTGAGATCAACAAAGACATTGGAGTCAAAACAGCTGCTGAGGAAGTTCCAAAAGATGCAGTTCCACAGATGGAAGAAAAAGAAGCAAAGGAAAAAGAAAAAGAACAGATCACTCCACCGCCACCATTTCCTCAGCGTCTTCAGAAAAACAAACTAGACAAACAGTTTGCTCGTTTCTTGGAGATTTTCAAAAAGTTGCACATCAACATCCCATTTGCAGAAGCCTTGGAACAAATGCCCAGCTATGTCAAATTCATGAAAGACATCCTTTCACGAAAACGGAGATTGGGAGATTACGAGACAGTAGCATTAACAGAAGAATGCAGTGCCATCATTCAGAGGAAGCTTCCCCCGAAGTTGAAAGATCCTGGCAGTTTCACAGTTCCATGCACAATTGGAGAACATTACATCGGTAAGGCTTTATGTGATTTAGGTGCCAGTGTTAATTTAATGCCTTTTTCTATTTACAGGAAACTGCAAATTGGAGAAGCAATGCCTACCTCGGTATCTTTGCAACTTGCTGATCGAACGCTCGCATTTCCCAGAGGAGTCGTTGAAAATGTGCTGGTCAAAGTTGACAAACTCATCCTTCCAGCAGACTTCATCATCCTTGACATGGAAGAAGACAAAGAAATACCTATCATTCTTGGGAGACCATTTTTGGCTACAGGTAAAACTGTGTGATTGATGTGCAAAAAGGAGAACTAACCATGAAAGTGCAGGACCAAGAAGTGACCTTTAATGTTTCAAAGCTATGAAATTTCCGAGTGATGAAAAGGAAGAAGAAGAATGCTTCAGAGTTGATGTTATTGATAGTATCATTCAGGATACTGAGCCAAATCCCACGGATACACTTGAAGCTTGCATCACCAATATGACTGACAGCGAGCTAGATGCTGAAATCCTGGAATGTATCAACTACCTTGACAAACCATTCCGATTTAAAGCAATACCACCAGTTGAAAGTTTGGAATTGCCAAAGAAAGATCGAAGTCAAGCCTTCGATTGAAGAACCACCACAGCTGGAACTAAATTACTTCCAAGCCATCTCAGGTATGCATTTCTTGGTAACTCTTCTGAATTACCTGTTATTATTTCTTCTTCACTAACATTGGAGCAGGAAGAAAAATTGCTGAGAGTGTTACGAGAACACAAAAGAGCCATTGGCTGGACTATAGCAGACATTCGAGGCATTAGTCCATCATTTTGCATGCACAAGATCTGATGAACGATGAGTACAAACCCACAGTGGAGCATCAACGGAGACTCAATCCAATCATGAAGGAAGTTGTGAAGAAAGAAATCATCAAATGGTTGGATGCTGGTATCATTTACCCCATCTCAGATAGCACTTGGGTAAGTCCTATGCAGTGTGTACCAAAGAAAGGAGGAATTACTGTGGTCACCAATGAAAAGAACGAGTTGATCCCAACAAGAACAGTGACTGGATGGAGAGTATGCATGGACTACAGGAAACTTAACAAAGCCACGGAAGGACCATTTTCCACTACCATTTATTGACCAGATGTTAGACAGATTGGCGGGACATGAATTCTATTGCTTTCTGACGGATATTCAGGGTACAATCAATTGCCATCGCCCCAAAAGATCAGGAGAAAAACACATTTACATGTCCCTATGGTACTTTTGCTTTCCGCAGGATGCCATTTGGATTATGTAATGCCCCGCCACTTTCAGCGTTGCATGATGGCCATCTTCTCAGACATGCTGGAGCAGAGTATGGAGGTTTTTATGGATGATTTTTCTGTGTTTGGAGATTCTTTTGACCATTGTTTGCAAAATTTGGAACAAGTATTACAAAGGTGCGAAGATACAAACCTGGTACTCAACTGGGAGAAATGCCATTCATGGTGCAAGAAGGCATTGTTCTTGGACACCGGATCTCACAAAAAGGGATTGAGGTAGACAAAGCAAAGATCGAGACAATTGAGAAACTACCTCCACCAACATCTGTCAAAGGGATTCGAAGTTTTCTTGGACATGCAGGTTTTTACAGGAGATTTATCAAAGACTTTTCCAAGATTGCCAAACCTCTTTGCAATCTTCTGGAAAAGGATGTGCCTTTTAACTTCACCAAAGAATGCCAGGAAGCTTTCAAGATCTTAAAACAGAAACTGATTTCTTGCCTGCCCCCATCATTGTAGCACCAGATTGGACCCTTCCATTCGAGGTAATGTGTGATGCTAGTGATTTTGCTGTAGGTGCAGTTTTGGGACAACGCAAAGCAAAGATTTTCCACACCATTTACTACTCCAGCAGAACTCTGAATGAAGCTCAACTCAACTACACAACCACTGAAAAGGAGTTGCTCGCAGTTGTGTACGCTTTTGACAAATTCCGCTCTTATCTGTTGGGTCCCAAAGTGGTGGTCTACACAGATCATTCAGCAATCAAATATTATCACAAAAAGAAAGATGCCAAACCCAGATTGATCCGTTGGATACTTCTTTCTACAAGAATTCGACGTGGAGATCAGAGACAGGAAAGGAACAGAAAACCAGGTGGCAGATCATCTATCAAGGCTCGAGAATGGAGAAACAGCTGATAAAGATCCATCAATCAAAGAAACTTTTCCAGATGAACAACTATTTTCCATAAATCAACAGGAAGTCCCTGGTATGCTGACTATGTCAATTACATTGTGTCAGGTAAATGGCCGTTGGAATGGACAACTCAGCAACGGAAAAAGTTCTTCAAAGAAGTCAAGCACTATGTCTGGGATGAACCGTACCTGTTTAAACGCTGTGCTGATCAATTATTGAGACGGTGTGTTCCACATGAGGAGGTCAACAGTGTTTTACAACACTGTCATTCATCACCATATGGCGGACACTTCAGCGGAAACAAAACTGCAGCTAAAGTCCTACAATCAGGTTTGTTCTGGCCCACACTCTTTAAAGATGCTTATCTTTTTGCTTTTCAATGTGACAGGTGCCAGAGAACGGGGAATATTCCAGGAGAAATGAAGGACCATTGCAAAAACTCTGGAAGTGGAGATATTCGATGTATGGGGTATTGATTTCATGGGACCCTTTGTTCCATCATTTGGAAACTTGTACATCCTGGTTGCTGTAGACTATGTTCCAAATGGGTCGAAGCAATTGCATTGCCATCCAATGATTCAAAAGTGGTGATCAAATTCCTGAAAAAGAACATTTTCACTAGATTTGGAACACCTCGGGCAATTATCAGCGATGGTGGCTCACATTTCTGCAACAAATATTTGATGCACTCCTATCCAAATACGGAGTTACTCACAAAATTGCCACAGCTTACCATCCACAGTCAAATGGACAGGTTGAGGTTTCAAACAGGGAGATCAAGAGAATCCTAGAAAGAACCGTTGGATCAACAAGGAGGGACTGGTCAACAAAACTAGATGATGCATTATGGGCCTACAGAACAGCTTACAAGACACCCATTGGTATGTCCCCATATCGATTGGTGTTTGGGAAAGCATGCCATCTGCCAGTTGAGCTTGAACACAAGGCGTACTGGGCACTGAAGAAGTTGAATCTTGACTCACAAGCTGCAGGAGAGAAAAGACTTCACCAACTCAACGAATTGGAGGAATTTCGCCTACAGGCTTATGACAATGCCAAATTATACAAGGAAAAGACAAAGAAATGGCATGACCGAAAAATAGTGCACAGACAGTTGGAACCAAGGCAGCAGGTGTTGTTGTACAACTCGAGGTTGAAACTTTTCCCTGGAAAGTTGAAATCTAGGTGGTCGGACCATTTGTGATCACTCAGGTTTACCATATGGAGCTGTTGAGTTACTGGATCCCAAAACCAACAACACATTCAAGGTTAACAGTCAGCGTGTCAAGCACTACTGGGGAGAATCATTTGGCGACAAAAAGAAAGTGTCACACTTTCAGATCCAGCATAAACGTTCAAGAAGTCACGTCTAGCTGACGACATTAAACTTAGCGCTCGCAGGGAGGCAACCCATGCAATTTTTGTTATATTGTGTGATTTGGTGTGATTTACTTTGTGTGTTTAGTTTTTGCAGATTAAGTCATTTCAAGATGGAAGAAGCTCTCGCAAATCTTCACAAGCAATTTCCTTCTCTCCCTCAAAAATCTCTAATGAAAGTTTACAAAGCTCGCTTGGAACGAATGAGACTACTGACAATCATGGTGTGCCCAATGACATTCGTTGGGTAATTGAAGCACGAGTCCGATTGGCAGGTGAGTCTTCTGATTCTTTTATTTCACATCTGCCTGGTTTTGGAAGAAGCAGCACTATGCAAAGAAACGAAGAGCTAAACAAATGGGTGTTTGTTACAAATGTGCACGATGGAATTGCAATACTCGTTGTCGTTCTTTAGGAATGGTGTCTGTTAATCGCGAAGACAAAATTAAATTCATTAGGGATGGCTTGAGTAAGGAGTCTTTAGATGATATATCTTCGACTCTTGAGACGCATCCCAGTGGATATGTTCACATAGACTTTCGCAGATTACATACACAATTTCAAAAAGAAAGACAACAGTTAAGTCTTGGGAATCTGACTAAAAAAGACCTGTTTGCCAATTTATAAGAAAATGGATGGGAAGCTTGTCCCTGACGCATAGACGTCAATCAAAGCCGTTACTTTTCTTGTACATATTATATCTTTGTCTTTTCCTAATAAGTTGATTTGTTTTGTTGTTTCTTTTATTTTCCCCGACAGGATCCAGACCTTTTTGACTAATCACGATATATTTCGCTACTAATCTTCCTCTGGAAGATACTTGTGCTATTTATTCACCCTTTCAGGTACTATAAATTCAGCCCGTCATTGCACTCTTGAAGGCATCCTGATTTGAAAAAGAAATACATTAAAAATGGAAGCCACTTCAAGAAGACAAGTTGAAAACATTTGTGTGTTTTGCGGTAGTACTGTTGGTACTAAACCACAATACATAGAGCAGCACAGGAATTGGGTCGAGTTAGCAGCAAGGAATATGCACTTAATATATGGCGGAGGTAATCTTGGACTTATGGGGATCGTTTCAAAGGCTGTACGAAGGAGGCAGTCATGTTTTGGGAATCATCCCAAAACCCTTGGCAGAGGCAAATCTTATTGAACCAACAAACGGAGAGGAACTGATCGTGCCAGGTATGTCTGAACGACTGGTAGAAATGATTAACCGTTCTGATGCTTTTATTGCTTTGCCAGGTGGCTTGGGTACATTGGAGGAAATTTTTATAGTTCTATCTTGGCGAACCTGAACATACACCAGCAAAACCGCTGGATTGCTCAACGTTGATGGATTTTATGATTTCTTTGTGTGTTTCTGATGATGCTCGGAGAAATGGGTTCGTGTCAAAACCTATGAAAGAACTCCTCTTTACTGCCAGAACTGCTCCAGATCTAATAGACCAACTCATAGCCTATGAACCGAAAGTGACCCTATCATTTCAAAGATAAAATGGTCCGAGGACGATCGTGGTAAGAGGCGTAGGATTAATCTGGATCTTAACTTTAATTTCCTGTAGAATTTACTAATCAGGTACTATCTTCTAAACTCTTCTTCTACTTTTTAAGACATTGGGGACAATGTCTCATTTAGGTTTGGGGGTGAGGTATAGTTAATAGTACTTGTTTGTATTGTGTTTTTATTTCTAGTCCAAAATTTTTCGAAAAAAACAAAAAAAAATTTAAAAAAAATTATCAAAAATTACAAAAATATTTTGCATTTTATCAAAGGCATATTTAAAGCTAGGTGATGGTTTGGTGTCTTCCTTCACTCACTACCTTTTTATAAGGAAAAGCTGTGGAGGCACCTAGATAATCATTCACTTGTAGCGTGTTGTGACAGACTAGTTTGGAGGACTCGTTGTTTATTCCTGAAAACAAGCGATAAGAGCCTAAGGGGCTTGGGTATTTAAGTGAGCCTCGCTCCACCTTCCCTCTGGGGAATCTACAACGGGAAGTCCATTCGACAGTTAGTCACACACCATAAACCGAGCCTTTGATTAAACTTTAAAACACATGTAATTATAGTTATATGACCAGTAGAAATGTTTTGTTGTTATGTTGACTAAAAATATGAAATTGGTAAGAAATAGCTGTGTAAGGAATTTCCACTCTGAGACGTATTTCAAACCTAATTCAAAACAAATTAATTTTTGTTTATTCACTTTTGAATTATTAAATCTGTAAATTCTCCATAAAACTGACGACTAAAATGAATCTTCATATACTTAGTTGGCAGATATTATCAAACATACATGGTAACATACGGACATAGGATAAAATTGAAAAGTTTTGTAATATCAGTGCTATAGTTTATAGTTTAATTGGAGAAAGCATCTCAAAATAGTGAAGGAATAAAAAAAAAATCTGATGTACAAAAATAAAGTATCTAGATCTGGGTTATTAAGTCTCTAAGGGTTGTTTTAACACCTAGTGCCCTAAAACCAACTGGTTTGGGAGTCACTGGCCCAAAGCTCGTTACATGGATCAAAGATACTGCAAAATATATTCATATCTGAAGTCTGAGTAGTATTAGGTTCGTAGGGGTGTTTAACACCTGGTGCCCTAAAGCCAACTGGTTTGGGAGCCACCGACCTAAAGCTTCGCTACATAGATAAAGATATTGTATATAAATAAAAAAAATAGAGAAAAGCAAAGAAAAATCAGAAAAATCAGAAAAATTATTCCATTGCTACAAAAAGGTGTGAAATCTACTAGAACTTTAGGACAAAAAATATACTCTTTATCAACTCATTATGACTGTTGTGGGCAAAAAATGAGTTGTTTAATATTATTTGACTGTGTATATGAAGAATGTAAAAATAATCG
>SKCR01007291.1:0-33837 GCA_019454045.1 Zanthoxylum bungeanum
TCGTCTCAATAATTGATCAGCACACCGTTTGAACAGGTACGGCTCATCCCAGACATAATGCTTGACTTCTTTGAAAAACTTCTTCCGTTACTGAGTTGTCCATTCCAACGGCCATTTTCTAGACACAATGTAATTAACATAATCAGCATACCAAGGGGCAACATGTTGTTTAATGGAAAACAACTGTTCATCTGGAAAAGTTTCTTTGATTAACAGGTCTTTGCCAGTTGTTTCTTCATTCTCGAGCCTCGATAAATGATCTGCCACTTGTGTTTTCTGTCTCTTTCCTATCTCGAATCTCCACGTCAAATTCTTGCAGAAGAAGTATCCAACGGATCAATCTCTGTTTGGCATCTTTCTTTGCGATCAGATATTTGATTGCTGAATGATCTGTGTAGACCACCACTTTGGGCCCCAGCAGATAGGAACGGAATTTTTCAAAAGCGAACACAACTGCAAGAAACTCCTTTTCAGTGGTTGTGTAGTTGAGTTGGTAAAGTTCTGCTGGAGTAGTAAATGGCATGGAAAATTTTTGCTTTGTGTTGTCCCAAAACTGCACCTACAGCAAAATCACTAGCATCGCACATCACTTCAAATGGAAGGGTCCAGTCTGGTGCTACTATGATGGGGGCAGAAATTAGCTTCTGTTTCAAGATCCCGAAAGCTTCTTGCATTCTTTGGTGAAGTTGAAAGGCACATCCTTTTCCAGAAGATTGCAAAGAGGTTTTGCAATTTTGGAAAAGTCTTGATAAATCACCTGTAAAAACCTGCGTGTCCAAGAAAACTCCGAATTCCTTTGACAGATGTTGGTGGAGGTAGTTTTTCAATTGTCTCGATCTTTTCTTTGTCTACCTCGATCCCCTTTTGTGAGATTCGGTGTCTAAGAACAATGCCTTCATGCACCATGATGTGGCATTTCTCCCAATTGAGTACCAAATTTGTGTCTTCACACCTTTGTAACACCTGTTCAAGATTTAGCAAGCAATGGTCAAATGAATCTCCAAACACGGAAAAATCATCCATGAAAACCTCCATACTCTGCTCCAACATATCTGAGAAGATGGCCATCATGCAACGTTGAAATGTGGCAGGGGCGTTACATAATCCAAATGGCATTCTGCGGAAAGCAAAAGTACCATAGGGACATGTAAACGTGGTTTTCTCCTGGTCTTCTGGTGCAATGGCAATCTGATTGTAACCTGAATATCCGTCAAGAAAGCAATAAAACTCATGACCCGCTAGTCTGTCCAGCATCTGATCAATGAATGGTAGCGGAAAATGGTCTTTTCTCATGGCTTTGTTCAGCTTCCGGTAGTCCATGCATACTCTACATCCAGTCACTGTTCTTGTTGGAATTAGCTCATTCTTTTCATTGGTGACAACGGTAATTCCTCCTTTCTTTGGCACACACTGCATAGGACTCACCCAACTGCTGTCTGAGATGGGGTAAATGATACCAGCATCCAACCATTTGATGATTTCTTTCTTCACAACCTCCTTCATGATTGGATTAAGTCTATGTTGATGCTCCACTGTAGGTTTGTATTCATCGTTCATCAAGATCTTGTGCATGCAAAATGATGGACTAATGCCTCAAATATCTGCTATAGTCCAGCCAATGGCTTTCTTGTGCTCTCGCAATACTCTCAGTAACCTTTCTTCATGTTCCAATGTTAGTGAAGCAGAAATAATAACAGGTAATTCAGAAGAGTTTCCAAGAAATGCATACCTGAGATGACTTGGAAGTACTTTCAGCTCCAACTGCGGTGGTTCTTCAATTGAAAGTTTGATTCGATCTGCCTTTGGTAACTCCAAGCTTTCAATTGGTGGCGATACTTTGAAACGAAACGGTTTGTCAAGAAAATTGATACATTCCATAATTTCAGCATCAAGCTCACTGTCAGACATATTGGTGATGCAAGCTTCAAGTTTGTCAGTGGGAATTGTATCAGTATCCTGGATGATATTATCAACAACGTCAACTCTGAAGCATCTTCTTCTTTTTCATCACTCGGGAATTTCATGGCTTTGAATACATTGAAAGTTACTTCTTGGTCCTGAACTTTCATGGTTAGTTCTCTTTTTTGTACATCAATCACAGTTCGTCCTGTTGCCAAGAATGGTCTCCCAAGAATGATTGGAACATCTTTGTCTTCTTCCATGTCTAGGATGATGAAATCTGCTGGGAGAATGAGTTTGTCAACTTTGACCAGCACATCTTCCACGACACCTCTCGGAAATGCGAGCGTTCGATCAACAAGTTGCAAAGAAACTGAGGTAGGCATTGCTTCTCCAATTTGCAGTTTCCTGTAAATAGAAAACGGCATCAAGTTAACACTAGCACCTAAATCACATAAAGCCTTACCAACGTATTGTTCTCCAATGGTGCATGGGACTGTGAAACTGCCAGGATCTTTCAACTTCGGGGGAAGTTTCCTTTGAATGATGGCGCTGCATTCTTCCGTCAATGCTACTGTCTCGTAGTCTCCCAATCTATGTTTCCGTGAAAGAATGTCTTTCATGAATTTGACATAACTGGGTATTTCTTCCAAGGCTTCTGCAAATGGAATGTTGATGTGCAGCTTTTTGAAAACCTCCAGGAATCGAGCAAACTGCTTGTCTAGTTTGTTCTTCTGAAGACGCTGAGAAAAAGGTGGAGGTGGAGTGATCTGTTCTGGTTCTTTTTCCTTAGCTTCTTTTTCCTCCATCTGTTGCTTTATTTCTTTTGGAACTTCTTCAAATGTTGCCTTGATTCCAACATCTTTGTTAATTTCAGTGCCGCTTTTCAAGGTGATGGCTTGACATTGCTCCTTCCCTCGGTTCCTTGGATTTGGTTCTGTGTTGCTGGGAAGATTTCCTGGTGGTCTGTAACTCTGAGCATTGGCCAGTTGTCCAATTTGATTTTCCAGTGCTTTGATGGAAGCGGATTGACTTTGGATCATAGCTTCATATCTTTTCAGCTAAGCTAGGACTTCTGCCATTACTGGTTCTTTTTCATGCTCCTGCCTTTTTCTGTTGTTGGAATCCAGGTGGATAGTTCTGCTGTTGAAATCCAGGTGGTGGATTGTTCTTTTGCCCTGAATTGTTGCTCCATGAAAGGTTGTGATGATTCCTCCACCCTAGGTTGTAGGTGTTGGAATATGGATTGTTCCCCTATCTGTTGAAATTGTTGACAAAATTCACCGTTTCTTCAGGTTTGTTGGCTCTGGTGCTCCTCCATATGTTGAACTTGTTGCTCCAATATTGCTTTGAGTGTTGAGAGTCTCCATGAATTTGCATATCTGGTCCAGCTTGGCACTAACTGCTGTAAATCTAATGGTGAGGACATTTCCGAAGCAAATCTTTGTACCTTTCCAAGGTTTTGTAAAGGGATTCTGAATCTTGTTGTACAAAAGATGTGATGTCATTTCTCAGTTTTGCTGTTCTGGCTGGTGGAAAGTACTTTGCAAGGAATTTGGTGGCAAGAGTGTTCCATGTTGTGATGGAACCAGCTGGTAGTGAATGTAGCCAAGCTTTTGCTCTGTCTTTCAAGGAGTATGGAAAAACTCGTAATCTCATTGCTTCTTCAGCTCCACGATTGTAATTGAAAGTGCCGCAAACTTCCAGGAAGTTGATGATGTGAGCATTAGGATCTTCAGTTGCATTCCCCCCAAATTGTACTGACTGTTGAATAATCTGAATGCAAGTTTTGATATCACCCGCATTTGCTGGTAATGGAGGAAGTACAATACATGAAATGAGGCCATCTACCACCGGAATGGTTCTGTCTCGAATGGGAATTGGTGGTGCAACCTCCAAAGGTTCAGGTTCCATGTTAAAAATTGCTTTTTGGCCTTCTCGCTTTTCCCTTCTCAACTGTCTGATGGTTCTTTCAATCTCAGGGTCAAGCGGATGGATTTCAAAGCTTCTGGCTCGTCTCATTAAGTGTCTGAGAACCTGAAACACAAGAAAACAAAAACAATAAGTAAAAAGAAAAATAAGATACAAGTAATGAATCTAACCCCTAAACTAATAGTAAAAGATAAATAAGTCCCCGGCAACGGCGCCAAAAACTTGACCGGTGCTTATACACGCGTATAACGCAAGCGCACGTATCGTTCAAGTAGTATAAAAAGTATCGATCCCACGAGGACTTAATACCTAACCTATTAATTTTTATGAGGCTAAATAATTACGAGTATCTAATGGATGATTTGATTTGATTGGAAAAAGGTGATGATTCTAAATTTAAAACAAGTAAATAAAATTTGCTTAAGTAAAGTGATGAAAATTCAAATTTATAAAAACTATCCAGGGTTGTGATTTATTCCAATATTATTTAAAAGATGAAGAAGTTATCTTATATTTGGGTAATATATCAATTTATTAACCTGGAACACTAAATTATATAAAAGCCTCTTCCGATGGTCAATTACAAATACCTAGTATAATTCAATTGAACCATATGTCTATGTCAACCAAATTACCTAGATTCATTAAGTTTAAGTTCCAATTATGGCTACCCCCGCCCGACAGGTATATTCCTATCCTGTAAGGAAATCTATTAAAGGGTTATCTATCCTCAAGGAAGATCGTGGGCTATTGAGTCTAAGGTCTTAAACCTAAAATCTATTTTCCAAGTTCATTTTAAGCTCACCTAATCAATTTTATTAATGGCCAGTTAATAAAAAGCTTTAAGATTAAGACTCAATAAATAAATCTTTAAATTACCCAAACTATAATCTAACCCTTATAAACCGGTTAAATTGGAATTCATCACAACCCTAGATAACTAACTTAGTTACGACACATAACTAGGGCTAAAAACTTAAAAGACTTAAAATAAAATTGCGTAAAGTAAATGCGGTAAAATAAATGCTGAAAAGTAAAATAAAATAAAATTGCTAAGGTAAAAGGAATTACTTCTACTAATTACTATTTAGATATCTCCCATAATATAATACATTAACTTGTGATAATTTTACCAACCGACCAATATAGCGGTATCCTCATTAAGTCAAGTTAAGTCCAACCAGCCACAAAGGCGGAACCAAAATTAACCAGCCATATAGGCGGAAAGGGAATTTAATTAGCAACCGACCAGTCTGGCGGTATCCTTATTAAGTCAAGATTAACCAGATTAAAATAAATTACCAACCGACCAATATAGCGGTATCCTTATTAAGTCCAATTTTAAATAGTGAATATATTATATTTATGGGAGATTAATCTAACTAGCAATAGTAAAAGAATTACCTTTCACCTCAGCAGGGGGAAGTTACCTCGACATGGATGAATAGTAAACTATAAAAAGTAAACAGTTAAAATAAATTACTATTACTATTCAAATAGTAAAAATTACTATTACTATTACAAAACTAAATTACTATTACTATTACAAAACTGTAATTTAAAAGAAACTAGGTAGAAAACTCCCTATTTACATTAGAGAATTCAGAGTGGAAGGTACATCTGAAACTGAAATTCTGAGCTCTATTTATAGGCGCGGATAGGCATCAGGCGTCGCGACGCTGGAACAGTGACACGTGTCACGCGGAGGCGGCTGCATCTCAATGATTGAGCTGATGTGGCGCTGACGTGGCATGACGTGGCAACATGTGGCGAAAGTGATTGTCGTCATCGTAGGATTGCGACACGTGGCAACACGTGGCAAGCTGTGATTGGCTGATGATGATGTGGCACTTTGACTTGGTCAACCGATTACGTGGCTGATGATGTGGCATGACATGTGGCAAGTTGACTCGTTGACTTACTGACGTGGCAGATGACGTGGCGACAAGTGGGATGACACGTGGCACACGTGGCGATGGCGATTGTCAGCACCGTAGGATGATGACACGTGGCACGGCGCACGTTAGCAGATCGGCTGTGATGTTTACACGTGGCACAGCACATTTTAGCAAAGTCAAACTTCTCAAATTCTGACCTGTTGACTGGCGCACGTTAGCGGTTCGGCTCACGTTAGGCGTCGTGACCCGCAAAAGATTAAAATGCCCATGTTGACCCATTTTTGTCCGTTTTTGCCCCAAATTGCCTCCAGTGCTTTCCAAACTTTATTTATCTGCAAAACAACTACACAACACATCAAAACGTTCATAAAACTCGAGAAACAATACAAAATATTAGGTTAAATGAGTGGGATATAGTGATAGTTTTACCACTCATCACACCCCCAAACCTAACATTTTGCTAATCCTCGAGCAAAACACAAAATAAAATAATAGAAAAATACAATTAACTAAGCCACTTTCGTAGGGATCACGGTTGCATTTAGCGTATGCAACAAGCCTTTAAACCCCTAGGTGTCCCTAGTGGACGAGTTGTAGTCTCGTGAGGGTTTACAGTAATGATACCCACAAACATTTTACAAAAGTAAAAAGTTAGTGAAAACTAATGCACATATAAGCAAAAAGACAAGAGAAAAGAGAATAAAGAAGTTAGTGACTATCAAGTGAAACTTCTACTCCAAGTTACTAGTTGTTTTGTTTCTTTCTAAATTACCGAATAAGTAAATTCTCCGATTATAATTACCATTCTCCATATACACAGCTAACAAAGTATTTACAACTCATTTTTGCCTACAACAGTCATAAGTGTAGTTGATAAATGGGTAATATTTTTGTCCTAAAGTTCTATCAGATTTCATACCTTTTTGTAGAAATGGAATAATTTTTCGGATTTTTATTTTATTTTTTTCTTTTATTTTTCTCTAATTTTTATTTATATACAATACGTTTTTTTTTTTTACTCCATCACTATTTGAGATGCTTTCTCCAATTAAACTAGAGTACTGAATATTACAATCTTTTCAATTACAGCTCATGTCTGTATGTTACTATGCATATTAATAATACCTGCCAACCTAGCATATGAAGATTCTTTTTAGTCCGTTTTATGGAGAACTCACAAATTAAATAATTTAAAAGGAAATAAACAAAAATTAGCTTTATTTCGAAAATATGCTTGAGATACATATCAGGAGTGGGAACTCCATACTCAGCTATCTCTTACCAATTTCACCTTTTTAGTCAAAACTAAAACACAAAAACGGAAAATCTTTTTGCAATTTTTTTGTATTTTTCGAAAAATTTGGACTAAAAATTAAATACAACATAAATTAAAAACAAGATACTAATTAACTAGTTCCCTCCCCCAAACCTAAATGAGACATTGTCCCCAATGTCTTAAACGGTAACAGAAGAGTTTAGAAAATCATACCTGACTGGCTGAAAATCTACCAAAAATCACCGATTAAGATCTATGTCCAATTTACGCTTCTTACCATGATCGCTGTCACTCCAGTTCAACTTGGAAAGAATATGGTCGATTTTTGGTTCGAATGCTAGGATCTGGTCAAATAATTCTTCGCCTTTGTTGCAGTCATGAAAATATCATGTACTGATTTTGTGACGAAATCATGTCTTTTGGCTTCCACAAGAAATACAATCATAAAATCGAAGAAATGCTCAATGTTGAGTAGTCCAATGGGCTTCCGATGAATGTTCAAGTGTGCCCACGATGCCACTGTGAATATCTCTTCAAATGTTCCGAGCCCACCCGGTAAAGCAATAAACGCATCAGCAGTATTGACCATTTCAAGGAGTTGTTCGGACATCCCCGAGACAATACGTTCATCTCCATTTGTTTCTCCGATTATGTGTTTGTCCGCCAAAGTTTTTGGATTGATTCCCAAGACATGACCATCACCCTCCTGAACGGCTTTTGAAATGCTTCCCATCAATCCAAGATTGCCACCGCCATATACTAGATGCATATTTCGTTCTGCCATGACTCTCCTCAATTCTTTTGCAGCCTCAATGAACTCTGGTTTATTACCAGTGTTGGATCCACAGAAAACACAAATTCGCTTGGTTCTTTGCTGTGAAGTTTCTTCCATTTCTCTCTTATTTGGATGTATAAATGAATATGTCGAAGAGAGAAATATAAGGCTGGATTTATAGAACCTGAAAATGGGTGAGTAATAATTGCACTAGTACCTGCCAAATGACAATTATTAGATGAATGTTAAAAAGTATAGATCTTGTCGGCGATAATAAAAAAAAATAACAAAAGAAGAACAAATCAAAGCAATTATTAAGGTAACGGAATTGTGTACGCAATACACCACTGGTTTTGTATATCAAGCCATTAGGATGCGTCTCAAGAATCCATTCCTTACTCGGCCATCACTAATGACTTAAATCTCATCTTTGTGATTGCCAAACACCATTCTATCTTAAATGCTCTGTTTGTGCTTTCCCTACAAAATAACACATAAAATTAAAAATTCTACAACATGTATACACAAAACAAAAATTACAACAAATTGCATGGGTTGCCTCCCTGCTAGCGCTAAATTTAACGTCTTCAGCCAGACGTGACTGCCCGAACATTATGTTGGATCTGTAAGTGTGGCATTTTCTTTTTGTTGCTCAAATGATTCTTCCCAGTAGTGCTTGACACGCTTGTTTTTAACCTTGAATATTTTCTTGGAGTCGAGATCATGTATCTCAACAGCTCTGTCTGGTAAAACCTTGGTGATTAGGAATGGACCTGACCACCGTGATTTTGGCTTCCATGAGAAGAATTTCATCTTGGATTTGTTTAACAGTACCTTCTGCCCTGGTTCCAAGTGTATTCGCACTAATTTTGCATTATAGAAAGTTTGGACTTGAAGCCATTTTGGAATCTCATGGTGAGGACATTTCCGGAGCAAATCCTTGTACATTTCCCAAGCTTCGTAAAGGGATTCTGAATCTTGTGGTACAAAAGATGTGATGTCATTCCTCAGTTTTGCTATTCTGGCTGGTGGAAAGTACTTTGCAAGGAATCTGGTGGCTAGAGTGTTCCATGTTGTGATGGAACCAGCTGGTAGTGAGTGTAGCAAAGCTTTTGCTCTGTCTTTCAAAGAGTATAGAAAAACTCGCAGTCTCATTGCTTCTTCAGCTCCTCGGTTGTAATTGAAAGTGCCGCAAACTTCCAGGAAGTTAATGATGTGAGCATTAGGATCTTCAGTTGCATTCCCCCCAAATTGCACTGACTGCTGAATCATCTGAATGCAAGTTTTGATATCACCCGTATTTGCTGGTAAGGGAGGAAGTACAATACAGGAAATGAGGCCATCTACCACCGGAATGGTTCTGTCTTGAATGGGAATTGGTGGTGCAACCTCCAAAGGTTCAGGTTCCATGTTAACAATTGTTTCTTGGCCTTCTCGCATTTCCCTTCTTAACTGTCTGATGGTTCTTTCAATCTCGGGGTCAAGCGGATGGATTTCAAAGCTTCTGGCTCGTCTCATTAAGTGTATGAGAACATGAAACACAAGAAAACAAAAACAATAAGTAAAAAGAAAATTAAGATACAAGTAATGAATCTAACCCCTAAACTAATAGTAAAAGATAAATAAGTCCCCGGCAACGGCGCCAAAAACTTGACCGGTGTAATCACACGCGTATAACGCAAACGCACGTATCGTTCAAGTAGTATAAAAAGTATCGATCCCACGAGGACTTAATACCTAACCTATTAATTTTTATGAGGCTAAATAATTACGAGTATCTAATGGATGATTTGATTTGATTGGAAAAATGTGATGATTCTAAATTTAAAACAAGTAAATAAAATTTGCTTAAGTAAAGTGATGAAAATTCAAATTTATAAAAACTATCCAGGGTTGTGATTTATTCCAATATTATTTAAAAGATGAAGAAGTTATCTTATATTTGGGTAATATATCAATTTATTAACCTGGAACACTAAATTATATAAAAGCCTCTTCCGATGGTCAATTACAAATACCTAGTATAATTCCATTGAACCATATGTCTATGTCAACCAAATTACCTAGATTCATTAAGTTTAAGTTCCAATTATGGCTACCCCCGCCCGACAAGTATATTCCTATCCTGTAAGGAAATCTATTAAAGGGTTATCTATCCTCAAGGAAGATCGTGGGCTATTGAGTCTAAGGTCTTAAACCTAAAATCTCTTTTCCAAGTCATTTTAAGTTCACCTAATCAATTTTATTAATGGCCAGTTAATAAAAAGCTTTAAGATTAAGACTCAATAAATAAATCTTTAAATTACCCAAACTATAATCTAACCCTTATAAACCGGTGATATTGAAATTCATCACAACCCTAGATAACTAACTTAGCTACGACTCATAACTAGGGCTAAAACTTGAAAAACATAAAGTAAAATTGCGAAAGGTAAATGCGGTAAAATAATGCTGAAGAGTAAATTACAATAAAATAAAATGCTAAGGTAAAAGGAATTACTATTTAGATATCTCCCATAATATAATACATTAACTTGTGATAATTTTACCAACCAGCCAATATAGCGGTATCCTCATTAAGTCAAATTAAGTCCAACCAGCCATAAAGGCGGAACCAAAATTAACCAGCCATATAGGCGGAAAGGGAATTTAATTACCAACCGAGCAGTCTAGCGGTATCCTTACTTAGTCAAGATTAACCAGATTAAAATAAATTACCAACCGACCAATATAGCGGTATCCTTATTAAGTCCAATTTTAAATAGTGAATATATTATATTTATAGGAGATTGATCTAACTAGCAATAGTAAAATAATTACCTTTCACCTCAGCAAGGGAAGTTACCTCGACATGGATGAATAGTAAACTGTAAAAAGTAAACAGTAAAAATAAATTACTATTACTATTCAAATAGTAAAAATTATTATTACTATTACAAAACTGAATTACTATTACTATTACAAAACTGTAATTTATAAGAAACTAGGTAGAAAACTCCATATTTACATCAGAGAATTCAGAGAGGAAGGTACATCTGAAACTGAAATTATGAGCTCTATTTATAGGCGCGGATAGGCCTCGGGGGTCGCAACGCGGAAGCCTTTGGCGTCGCGACGCTAGAACAGTGACATGTGTCACGCGGAGGCTGCTGCATCTCAATGATTGAGTTGATGTGGCGCTGACGTGGCATGACGTGGCAACACGTGGCGAAAGTGATTGTCGGCACCGTAAGATTGCGACACGTGGCAAGCTGTGATTGGCTGGTGATGATGTGGCACTTTGACTTGGTCAACGGATGACGTGGCTGATGACGTGGCATGACACGTGGCAAGTTGACTCGTTGACTTGCTGACGTGGCAGATGACGTGGCGACACGTGGGATGACATATGGCACACATGGCGATGGCGATTGTCGGCACCGTAGGATGATGACACGTGGCACGGTGCACGTTAGCAGATCGGATGTGATGTTGACACGTGGCACGGCGCATTTTAGCAAAGTCAAAATTCTCAAATTTTGACCTGTTGACCGGTGCACGTTAGCGGTTCGGTGCATGTTAGGCGTCGCGACGCGCAAGGCTTCAGCTTCGCGACGCGCAAAAGACCAAAATACCCATGTTGACCCATTTTTGTCCGTTTTGGCCCCAAATTGCCTCCAGTGCTTTCCAAACTTTATTTATCTGCAAAATAACTACACAACACATCAAAACGTTCATAAAACTCGAGAAACAATACAAAATATTAGGTTAATGAGTGGGAATGGGCTCCTCCTTAGAATTAACGAGATCTAGAGTCTTGGATGAATCCTCTTGAAACGGATCGATCAACCCTAGAAGACTCGATGGCTTAACAGCCCAGTGAATAACCTGATTCAGAGAGAGAACCGGGTCTTTATTTAGACACTCGCCATAGCGATAGTTTTACCACTCATCACACCGCATATATGGGCAGTCATTAGGTGATAGATAATTACCGCCTATATAGCTGGTTTATGGATAAATAATGATACTGCCTTTATGGCTGATTGGACTTAATTAAAATCTGACTTAATGAGGATATCACCTATATGGTCGGTTGGTAATATCACGGATAATTTCTGTATTATAATAAGGGAGATTTCTAAATTAGAAGTAGTAAAGGAAGATCATCTAAGTCTCAGTATTTTATTTTTATTCTAGGGAAGTGATGAAACAAAATATTCACACTTAATAATTGATTTACTTTTTATGGGTAATTCTTTAATTTGTTTATTGAGTCTTAAGTTTAATGCTTCTTGTTAACTGGCCATTAATAAGATTGATTTGGTAAACTTAAAATGAACTTGGAAAAGGGATTTTAGGTGTCAGCCTTATATTCAATAGCTCACTATCTTCCTTAAGGATAGATAACTCTTTAATAGATTTCCTTACATGATAGGAATATACCTGTCCGGCTGGGGTAGCCACAATTGGAACTTAAACTTAATGAATCCATGTAACTTGATTAACATTGGAATATGATTAATTGGGTTATACTAGATATTTGCGTCTGACCATCGGAAGAGGCTTTTGCATATCATCGTGTTCCAAGTTAGCAAACTAGTTTATTACATATATATAAGAGAATCAATTCATCTTTCGGATAATATTGTGTGGAATCACAACCCTAGATCGTTGAGTCTTTTATTATTTTCATTAGTATTTTCTTTTATGTCTTTTAGTATTTTATTTATCAAATCCACATTAAACCAACCAAAAGCAATCATTTTTTTCTCCTTCTGATTAGATACTCATAAATAAATAGATTCAATAATTATTAACAATAGTATGAATTAAGTCCTCGTGAGATCGATATTTTTATACTACTTGAACGATACGTGCGCTTATGTTATACGCGTGTGAATGCACCGGTCATGATACTTGTCTTTTATATGGAGTATTTATTTCAGAATTTTTAATAATAGAATTTTTAATAATGATTTCAGATTACAATTTTTCGAATCTTGATCTGATGAATTTATATGCGAAATTGTTGAATTCAAGTGAGTTGAAAACATTATGATTTGAACTTGGTTTCAGATTAATTGCTTTGATGATGAAAATGATTTCAAAGATATGATTTTATGATTTTGGAGGCATGGGGGGAAAAACCCACCTCAGATGTAACTTGATACAGATATGGAATTGACGGATATGGAATTGACGGACATGATATTGATGGGTATCGGTATTGATACCAGATATAGACATGTGCACACGGGATACAAGACTAGAGATGACAGATGCCTCTAGATCCTGGGTATTAGGCTAGAGGGACTGTGAGTATAACGCCCCTAGACCCGGAAATTTCAGAGACAGGTTGGTGGCACTGATAGCACCACTGTTGTCTGGTTTAGTGCCTTGGGGACTGTGTGTACAACGCCCCAAGACCACAAGATTATGTACAGATTGAACGATGATATTTCTGATGATGATACTGATGTTTTCTTCATTTATTTCAAAAGTTTCGAAAAGGAAAATCTTTGATTTATGATTTAAGAATTTTGAAAGATATTGTTTTGAATACGATTATATCTAATACTGTTTTGTTTTCTGATTTTATAGCTCCACACACTGAGTTCTTTAGGACCCACCCCCACTCTCCAGATTTTGCAGGACTTTTCTTCTGGTGAGCCAAGACTGCATTTTGGGAGACATGGATCTGGGACAGAATGCAACATTGCAGTCACTAGTACTATGGGTTCATCATGTTGTATCTACATTCATATAGAATGTAGCTTCTTTTGGAATTCTGTGATGTTTATTTTATGTTTATATGTGTGGTTGTACCGCATCTGGATTGTGTACGTGTTATGTTTAATGTTTCATGTAGTTAATCTATTTTAATGATAGTGTGTTTAAAAAAGATTGGTTGATTTCCGATTTCAGTCAGAGGCTCAGGTGGCAGTGGAACCTGTCATATGCCGGTAATATTCCAGATTTGGGATGTTACAAAGTTGGTATCAAAGCATGGTTTTGGGAGTCAGTGGCTGCAGTGGAAGACTAGTAGTGTCTTATATATGTAGTATACCCGGGGTACTAGTATATAAGGGCTGTTTCTTCGGTGTTCTGTTCTGAGGTATGTCTCATTCTAATTGATTATAACTCTTTTGAATTCAATTAACTATTTTTTCCTTTTTCTCTCTTGATCACCTAGATATCATGCTACCTAGAACCAAAGGCAGAGGTAGACCCAGACGTAATCGGGCACCTCAGGATGTAAACCCAATCCAGGGATCAGAGGCACCTCCCTCTGATGTAGATAAGGGACAGACAGAGGAACCGATACAGGAGGGGGTTATGAGAGCAGATGAGGCAGAACCGGTAGCTCAGGGTAATGAAGGATTAACTGTGGGAATTCAGAAACTTCAGCATGCCCTAGCAGCCTTTGCACAGTTAGCTATGCGACAACAACAGCCACCAGACCCAGGGCCAAGAGCTATAGAACCTGCAGTTCCTATTCCACCACCACCACCAGAACCTCCTTTGGCTCACCAGATTGTAGATCTCTCAGTGATACCAGATATTATAGCTCCATTTCAGTAAATTATTCTCCATTTTTACCTAAGTTTTAGAGTCTTAAAGCCACATGCAAGCTTGAAAGAGTAACAAGTGAGCTTTAAAGGCCCTATTTGTGTAAGAATATTGGGTTTTAATGTGAGAAATATTAAACCCACTTGTTGAATTGTTGAATTTTGAATGAATTGATGCTTGAAAGATGTTGGGATCTTGTTTTTAGTCATGTATTTGTGGTTTTTGAGTTGGTAAAATAAGGGTTTGTGAAACCCCAAATTGTAAAATCCCTAGGTGTGAAATTGAGTTGGGGTTTATATATGGTTATGTGATGGTGTAATTGATGTTGCTTGTTGATTTGTGAAGTAAGATTAAGAAGTTAAATAATTTTTTGCATGATAATATGTGTTTATTGAGCTAGAAAATCTGGTAGTGATGATCAAATTAGATAATGTTAATAGAGGGATGAAATGGGTATGTTGGGCAGTAAGTTTAACGAAGTCACATTCTAGACAGGTTGTGAATATTTATTCATAAGTCATATTTTTTGTGTCGGATTGATGAAGCGTAAATTTCTAAGTAAACTAGACACATAGGAGAGTAACATATCCAAAATTTAGAATTTTTGGACTTAAGACGAGATCATAACGATTTTTGAAGTCGGGCGACCTGCTGCCTCAGTGCCCAATTTTTCTGTCGGACAGTCCCTGAACTTCGGTCTATAAGTTGAGTTTCGTAAGTCAGAATCGAGATCCATAAAAACTTATATAAACTAGATACATTATGGATCATTTCAGTAAAATATTAGCTCCAGATTAAACCCCAGTTAATCACAATGAATTTCTAAGTTAGACATCAAGTAGTGAATTTTCTAGCGATTAGTAAAATATAAGTTCCTAACACCTCATTTGTAAAACTCCAAATCTAAGCCCGTAAAATTCATAGATACCATATATATCTCCAACACTCTAGTAGATTAAGTGTCCATGCATTGCATATTCTTTCATGTGATGTAAAAATATTTTGGGTAATAAAGAAAAAAAATTAATGTTGTTTTGGCTTTAGATCGACGTCAGGACACTTGGAAGTCACCTACACCCCAAACCGCATCGGAATTACAATAGCACTATGAGTGGATACTTGTCTTTTATCTGGAGTATTTATTTCAGAATTTTTAATAATGATTTCAGAATTTTTAACAATGATTTTATATTACAATTTTGCGAATCTTGATTCGATGAATTTATATGCGAAATTGTTGAATTCAAGTGAGTTGAAAACATTATGATTTGAACTTGGTTTCAGATTAATTGCTTTGATGATGAAAATGATTTCAAAGATATGATTTTATGATTTTGGAGGCATAAGGGGAAACACCCACCTCAGATGTAACTTGATACATATATGGAATTGACGGATATGGAATTGACGGACATGATATTGATGGGTATCAGTATTAATACCAGGTATAGACGTGTGCACACAGGATACAGGACTAGAGATGACAGATGCCTCTAGATCCTGGGTATTGGGCTAGAGGGACTGTGAGTACAACGCCCATAGACCCGGATATTTCAGAGACAGGTTGGTAGCACTGATAGCACCACTGTTGTCAGGTTTAGTGGCTTGGGGGACTATGTGTACAACGCCCCAAGATCACAAGATTATGTATAGATTGACCGATGACATTTCTGATGATGATACTGATGTTTTCTTCATTTATTTCAAAAGTTTCGAAAAGGAAAATCTTTGATTTATGATTTAAGAATTTTGAAAGATATTGTTTTGAATACGAGTATATCTAATACTGTTTTGTTTTCTGATTTTATAGCTCCACTCAATGAGTTCATTAGGACTCACCCCCCCCTAACTCTCCAGATTTTGCAGGACTTTTCTTCATTTATGAGTAAAAATGCATTGCACGAACTTTGATAGGATTGTCACTGGCACACACTGAACAAATCCCATCAAAGTGGGGGCGACTGTAGGCACTGCATTTTTGCATGGTAAGTCCCGATGATGGTACCTTGTACAGAGGCAGTCTCTTTTATGTCGCGGGAGTCGCGGGAAGCGGACGCCGGAAGGGCAAAGTTAAGAATTGACTTTTTGGTGGATTTTATTCGCTCGTTTTGTTTCGGGTTCGTCGTCGCCTTTTCCATTTCAAAATCATCCTTCGCTCGAAATCCAATCCTCGCTATTTCTCACACCTTTTCTCTCTCTCTAACTTTCCATGCAAAATTAAAATCTACCAACCAATTAAAATAATTTGAATTAAATTAAATCATTAAAAATTATCAACCAATTAAATAATAATTTTAACAAAAATAACGAATAGCCAAAACATAAAATAAAATACACCCTTCGCACATTCCATACACATAAATAAATTAACAAATTAACAATTAAATTCAAATTAATTCCCCACACACAAATCACCATTCGGCCACATCACACACAACTTGCCCACCACATTTTTTTATTTCAACAAATGCCACCCACCACATTGTCTCCACCTGCCACCTTTGTTTGTTTATTAAACCAAAATTCAACAACAATTGCTTCGGACATGCCCTTTACACAAATGTCAAAGCCACCATGTGATCACCCATCCCTTCACCGTTTGATCTTTGTTTTTTTCCCCAAATTGAGCCCCTAAATCACGCATATCTCCTCCTTCCGTGAGGGATCGGGGGGATCAACACTTCATCATCAACAAGAACCTTGAATCTGGACGGCATCAAGGGGAGGACCTTCTCGACTGGGATCCTCAATAATCATCATCCATCAAACATGAACCAGACTCGGCTTCATAGTCTCTCTTCCCCTCAACGCCCAAGATCAACTCTCTGAACCAGTCCCTCACCCTGGCCGAATCATCCACTGCCCTTCACTGGCCATCAACACACACCACGACTATTCTCAACTCATCCTCACCATCCATTAGCTCGGCAGCCCTTCTCCACTGCAAACCTAACAGCCCCTAACCTTCAGCAGCTCTCGGCATCTCCCAGGGACACAGCCCTGATTCTCGGCACCTGGACCACCCTTCTCGGCACCATCCATCCACCTCCAGCTCGGCACTTGATCTTCATCATCAACTCTTGAACCAACGCCATGATTCACCTCCATTGACAGCCCACTGCATCTAATCTCCACGGCACAACTCCTACTCACTGGAATCAACAAAAATGAACAACCCATGCGTGCACTGCTCACGCCATTCTCGGCTGGGCATCAATCATCATACCCTTCATCATCATCAATAATTCACCTCCATGATTCGGCCATTGATCTTCATGAAGCAACCCCCAATCCATGATCTTCACCACTGGAAAAACCCTTCACTGCCGAGAACCTGAAGACTTTGATCACTGCACAACAATCCTTGATCATCACCAAGGCACCATGAACCAACCTTAGCGGCACTTCATCATCATCAAGAACTCTAGGACATGATCTTCATGGCCAGAACCTCACGCCCCTCACTCCACTGCCGAGCTCACCCTTACTCATCCTCTCGGCCTCACCTTCATCCACTGCACTTGGCCACTGCCGAAACCCCATCACTCTAACTGTCATGCCGTGAAAAACTGAGACACCATACATACACCCTTCAACCAGCAGACCAACCTTCACTGCCATGCATTAACCCACGTCCCTAGCCATTGTCATGCACCCACTGCCACCGAGGGAACCCATGTCCCTAGCCTACTGACCTTCACCAAGCCATCATCCACACACACACTCACTGCCCTAACATAAGCACGCTACTTATAAATACAACCCAAAAACCGTGACAGAAATAACTCCAAAATAACCCAAAGAGAGAATAAGAAGTCGAGTTAAAAATAGAGAAAACTGTAAACTGTAACCGCAGCGAAAACAGCGGGCGGAGACCGCGAGTGAAAACGGACAAAACAATATAAACAGCAGAAACAGCGGACCCGTGAAAACAGCGGAAATAGTGGACCCGTGAAAACAGTGAAATAGCGAACCAGTGAAAACAGTCGAAACGACATCCCTTCCGGCATCGTGGAACGCACTCCCGGAAAGCGACTTAAAAGGTAAGACCTGAGGGCACCCTTTTATTTATTATCCTTTATTTTTAGTTATTTTATTATTTTATTTCGCATAAGCATTGTGAATTACTGTATGACGTGATTTCGGGTGAATGAAATATGTGTTCTTTTTGTGGTATATTGGATGGAAACCCGGACATAAATTCCATAGCCGAATCTGAATGGACGGTAATATGGTTTGCACTCGGGATACAATGCCCCGTACCACTTGAAAGATTCATATGTTTCATTCCACTCAAACTTGTATGTGAGCATGATTATGCTATTAGAATGTTATTTTTATTTTGGGCATGACTTTAGTTATTTACCTTTTGTATTAGGAATTTAAATTAAGGCATGTTTAGATTACTATGTATGTAGCATGTTTGATGTGTGATGTCGGATGTTTGCCGTTATGAAAAGTTTACTGTTGAAGCATGCAAACCTAGAATTTAGACTACTTTGACCAACATGTATGTTGAGTAGACTTGGTTAATATTACACAAATCCATTCATTACAAACGACATAAGTAAGGGACCATTCCGAACCCAACGGTTTGAGGTCTTCCCTTGCGAGGGGTGAGTGCGGCCTTAAATTATTTTCCCGATTCACACCGGGTGGCGACTCCATTACTCTCCGGTTTAGTCCCCCGTGGGCTACTCCGTACTCCCAACTAGGCCCTGAGTCTAGAACAGCATACGTCGCCCAGTTTCTGTGTCCTACAACCGCATCTGGATTGTGTACGTGTTATGTTTAATGTTTCATGCAGTTAATCTATTTTGATGATAGTGTGTTTAAAAAGGATTGGTTGATTTCCGATTTCAGTCAGAGGCTTAGGTGGCAGTGGAACCTGTTATCTTCCGGTAACATTCCAGATTTGGGATGTTGCACTATTGGTCTAGATTTTTTCACCAACCTCACTTTTGTAAATCAAATGACACAACATGTTGTGTAGGAGTTCGTAATACATTCAGGATTCAAATCAATCCATATATGACCATCTAGTATATCAAAATGAATTTCTTTATTTAACGGATATTATAAGAAACTTATTTCTATCTGGATTCAGTCCTATATGATCACATTATATAAGGTTTCTTCATTCTCATGTTACCACATGGATGAACCCTGATCAAGGTCGCCATATATTTATATAATAGACCACAGTTATAGATAACACAAATAACGGACCCGCTTTATTAGTTCTTTATACATTATTTTAGATTACTAACTTCAGACTTAAATCCTCTTTTGTGCACATAAGTAATGAATGATAAACAAGAAAATTAATAATATGCGATTTAAATCAAAATAATTGATAAATGAATAATGCATCTTTTATTTCAAACAAACAATTCAGTTTACAAATTACATGAAATTTTATGACATATATCCCAATAGTGTAATCATATTGTGACGGATATGGACACTTCTAACCAAATCCCATCTTTTATGTTATATGCTTTCACATGCAAAATATTTAATAAAGCTTTTACTTTCAAAATGGTTGGGTCACTGGGTCAATGGGTGGGTGGGTGCCATGACACATGACTAGCTGGTTTGAAATTACAGAGCCGGCAAAAGCTGTGACTATTTTTCTAACTGTGGCTCATCAACCCATAGCTTTTTCTTAGCACTCGTATTAATTGATTACATATTATAAATTGATACAATATATATGAATTATAACTTTTGTGAATGTTGTTCTTGTTGACCATTTGGTCTTTTTGGATGCGCGGTAAGCACATATCATTTTTAAGGAATTAGAATCAGAGTTGAATTTGTATTGAGTATTGGATCAACAATGAGATAAATGAAACTCATGTAAAGCTTAATACTGAATCTTAATCTTTTTAATACCCAATATTGAAGTTAAATGCTATTGACCGTCATAGTTTTTGAATAATATTCGAAATTCAAAAGAACTATAGGGAGGGGCCGTTTAACAACTACGAAAAAAAACTCGTACCGGAAAATTAAAATTAAAATATATAAATTTTTATTAACAAGTGTTGTTAACGATGTAAGAATTTAAAATTAGAGAATTATCAATCGTATACCCAATATGTGGTATTTTATTAAAAATATTCAAATCATGTAACTTTATTCACCAGTCCTTCCAAAGATTGAAAAGTCTGTTAAATTTGGGTATACGATTGAAAAATATGTCAAAATCAATTTCAAGATATATAAATGTTTGTTATACTTTTTAATCTTTATGTAGACTTGTGAATAAAATTTTAAGATTTATGTGTTTTTTCATAACGTAACAAACATTGAATATACGATTGATAATTTTCCTATAAGGTATTTTTTGTTTTGGATTTTTGAAGGTTTAGGATCTTTAATCAATACCAATTAATTATAGAGAGAGTGTGTGTATGTGTGTGTATATATATATTAAGGAGCTACAATAAATTCTATTAATAACATCACAAGTAATGTAATTACATAGTTATTTCAACTCGAATACAACATACTTAAGACTTACTGTAATGCTCAAGTTAGGACAATCTATTTACTAAGTATTCCTCGTACACGGTAGCAAAATTGATTCACAAATAAATTCCTAGGACATAAGAGGAATTATAGAACTAGCCTAATCTTCCATCTCAGTTCAAAGTCAGTGAATACAAATTCCTAACTAGAAACGAAACAACATAATACACAAATTGAATATAATTTTTTTCATCAATATATATATACACAATCTAGTACAAGGAAACCTCATAAATCCACAAAGAAGCCCCAGCGTTCAATCTTTACTTCCAATGTTTGCTCTACTATCAAATTTGAATAGATCTTTTATAAGCTAAAGAAAATAGACATTGTTGACGGTGGATTTTGGTCTCAGGGTAATATTGGAATATCACTCCCGAGGAAATCCTCCTCCAACTGTGAATTTGTTTGGTTATGGGGGACCAAAGGCAAATTTAGCGGAAAACAAGAAAATACGCCAATCAGACAAGGTGTTTTAACGTGGTTCGGCGGATTTTGGGATCCGACCTACGTCCACGGGCAAGAACAGGATGGTGCTTTTTATTACTCAAATACACTCCCCGAGTCTCTTCCTTGCTTTTACAAATTAGAGCTCTATGATTCTAATTTCTCACTCTTGTGATGATTTTCAGATGTCTTTTACACATGCTCTACCCTTCTATTTATAATAATACAGAAATCAGATTCCTATTTGTATAAGAAATCCTACTGGAATCAATCTTCTCTTCTTGTAAGGTTTCCTGATCCGGTGCTGCCTTCTCCTTTCGTATTCCCTTTTGGATTCTGATTCCTTCTCCTTGCGAGAGTAGGACATTTCTCTTATCTTATCCATAAGAATGGGGCGCTGCTGTCTTGGACACTTCCCGTCGTCTGGTCGGTCTTTATGAGGTCGGCCATGACAATCTTTTATGCTGAGAGTGTTCCAGCCGACATCTATAGTGCTCGGTCACCCGGACCATAGTGGTCGGTCTTTATGAGGTCGGCCATGACAATCTTTTATGCTGAGAGTGTTCCTGCCGACATCTATAGTGCTCGGTCACCCGGACCATAGTGGTCGGTCTTTATGAGGTCGGCCATGACAATCTTTTATGCTGAGAGTGTTCCTGCCGACATCTATAGTGCTCGGTCACCCGGACCATAGTGGTCGGTCCTTTCGTAATGAGGTCGGTCTATTCATGATGTGGTCGGTATTTTTCATGATGTCAACCAGGGAAAGAAATTTACCCTTTCGTCCTTGTTGTGCTGTCTTAAATGCCGTAGTGCCTGAAAACACCATCAACAT
This sequence comes from Zanthoxylum bungeanum, assembly GCA_019454045.1. Classification (NCBI taxonomy): domain Eukaryota; kingdom Viridiplantae; phylum Streptophyta; class Magnoliopsida; order Sapindales; family Rutaceae; genus Zanthoxylum; species Zanthoxylum bungeanum. The sequence continues at coordinate 22,152 of SKCR01007291.1, forward strand.
CTGTCCCCTAGTTTCCGGTTCCAACGAGTATGTGAGTTGGTGCCGGGAACTATATGGAGAGGGTGTGCTGATGAATCCGTCGGTGGTCATTCCAGGAATCGCAGAGAAAAATGTCTTGGCTGCAAATCTGGTCCTTCCTGCCACCCTCATGTGCTCAGTCAACGAGGATCCCGATATCTACCCGTGGAGACAATGCTTTGCCCTTATGCTGACGACGACCGACTCGGTGGGACGTAACCCGACCCCGAGCTGAAATGAACACTTGGCTCCGGGGGAAATGTTACGTCCCCAGACCAAAAGGACTGACTCGGTGGGACACGACCCGACCCCGAGCTGAGTTGAACGCTTGGCGCTGGGGGAATATTACGTCCCCAGAACAAAAGGACTGACTCGGTGGGACACGACCCGACCCCGAGCTGAGATGAACGCTTGGCCCTGGGGGAATATTACGTCCCCAGACCAAAAGGGCGGACTCGGTGGGACACGACCCGACCCCGAGCTGAGATGAACGCTTGGCGCTGGGGGAATATTACGTCCCCAGACCAAAAGGGCGGACTCGGTGGGACACGACCCGACCCCGAGCTGAGATGAACGCTAGGCCCTGGGGGAATATTACGTCCCCATACCAAAAGGACTGACTCGGTGGGACACGACCCGACCCCGAGCTGAGATGAACGCTTGGCCCTGGGGGAATATTACGTCCCCAGACCAAAAGGACTGACTCGGTGGGACACGACCCGACCCCGAGCTGAGATGAACGCTTGGCCCTGGGGGAATATTACGTCCCCAGACCAAAAGGGCGGACTCGGTGGGACACGACCCGACCCCGAGCTGAGATGAATGCTTGGTCCTGGGGGAATGTTACGTCCCCAGACCAAAAGGGACGGACTCGGTGGGACGTAACCCGACCCCGAGCTGAGAGAAACCAAGTGACCTCGGCGGAACGAATCCAGCCCCGAGCCGAATAAACAAGTGGCCTCGGCGGAACGAATTCAGCCAGGTAATCTTTGGGACTTGCTCAAAAGGGAATTGAATCAACCTTGTGAAGCCCTACCGAATCTGGCACGGGCGTCCCCTTGCCAGACCAGCGAAAAACAAAATCAAAACTTTTAAAAAATAAGACCAAAAAGGTGGGGGTGACTCGGCACTTGTCCCAAAAGAAAACTTTTTACAAATGTAAACAACAGTACGGATGCCTCAAAACAGCGTCCTGCCCGAGGCCTCCAAAACACAATTCTGAATCTTTCAATTCAGTGTCCCGGCGAACCAGGATTCGGATCAAAAAGAGCGTTTGATTGGTAAGGGCACATCCTCTACACGTCGGTTCACTGGGGAGCCTGTGTATCATATGAGGGCTCCTCCTTACCACGCTGGAGTAGGCACACGCTACAGGGGCACAACGCATCCCCGTGCTGCGTCTCTCGCGGATCCGAGATGATGAATGGATCAAAGAGTGTCCGGGATACTAAGGGCACATTCCTCCTTAGGTCCGGCATCACTGGAGCTAGCAATCGTCACGGGGGCATCACCATCCCCCGTGCTATGCTTTCCCACGGATCCATTACATCGGGTAAGTGAGGATCAAAGAGTGTTCGATACATTAAGGGCATATTCCTCCTTATGTTCGGTAACACTGGAGCAAGCAATCGCCACAAGGGTATCATCCCTCCCCGTGCTATGCTTCTCACGGATCCTATGCATCGAGTATGTCCCTGAGGACCCCGAGCTGAATGAAACACTTGGCTCTGGGGGAATGTTACCTCCCCAGTCCAAAGGAGCATATCTCGGTGGGACGTAACCCGACCCCGAGCTGAAAAAGGCACTTGGACCTGGGGGAATGTTACGTCCCCAGTCCGAAGGGCTGACTCGGTGGGACGTACCCCGACCCCGAGCTGAAAAAGGCACTTGGACCTGGGGGAATGTTACGTCCCCAGTCCGAAGGGCTGACTCGGTGGGACGTACCCCGACCCCGAGCTGAAAAAGGCACTTGGACCTGGGGGAATGTTACGTCCCCAGTCCGAAGGGCTGACTCGGTGGGACGTACCCCGACCCCGAGCTGAAAAAGGCACTTGGACCTGGGGGAATGTTACGTCCCCAGTCCGAAGGGCTGACTTGGTGGGACGTGCCCGATCCCGAGCTGAACGAGGCACTTGGACCTGGGGGAATGTTACGTCCCCAGTCCGAAGGGCTGACTCGGTGGGACGTGCCCGATCCCGAGCTGAACGACCCCGGCGGAATAAGATCCAGTCTCGAGCTGATGGTTCGAGGGGCCTTGGCGCCCGACTGTCTTTATGTGGTGGGCGTCGAGTATGTCCCCTGTCTTTGAATGTCTCAAAATTTTTTTTTTTTTTTTTTTTTTTTTTTGAAAACGGATAAAAAATGTTTTATTCATATTTGGGGACATGCTGTCCTCCTTACAATTCTTCTGCGTAATACTTTGAGAAAAAACTTTATATTTGGTTCATTGGTGGGCATTGTTTGATACCGACCGCCTATTTTGTAATCTCGGGGCCTGTTCCGTAAATTTCTCTCTCCTCGGTTTCCTCAGCTGTGTGAGTCGAGCACTTTTGTTCGGCCAAACGCCTGGGCCTCTGTCTTCTTCTTCTTCTCCCTGGTTCCTTTGTCGTTTTCGACTGTCTTCTGCGATGCATAGAGTTTCTCGTGAGAGAGTTGCGAAGCAGCTGCGAGCTGTTTTCTGGCTTCCGCCCACAATTCCAATCCCTTCCCGGGTGGGGAATTTCAGTTTTAGGTGGTAGCAGGACATCGCAGCTTTCGTTTTCATCATGAAGGGTCGTCCGACGATGGCCTGGTAACTGCTCATGCAGTCTACCACAGTGAAGTCTGTCATGATCGTCCGGGTCCGGGGATGTGTCCCGACAGTTATTGCCAACTGTATTCTTCCCAGTGGGATAACGGCTGCTCCTCCGAAACCGTATAAGGGGGTGCTATCGTTGGTAAGGGTTGCATATTCTACCCCTAGGTTGTCCAGCGCTTCTCTGGAAATTATATCCACTGCGCTCCCGGGGTCCACTAGGATTCTGTCTACTTCTGACCCGCTGATGACTGCCTTAATTATCAATGCATCGTCATGAGGGAAACTTACTCCTCGGGTATCCTCCTCGGTGAACATTATTGGTACTGACCGGCCTCTTGGTAGCCCTTTGCCCTGTTCTGTTTCTAAGATATCCGGTCCTCGAGTTCTGCTGTAATATTTCCTTGACCGGTTAGAGTTTCCGGCCAGCGTTCTTCCTCCTGTGATGATATTGATTTGACAACCGCGTGCTCTTTGTCTGGCGGTCATGACCTCGTGGTCAATGTATTTGTTTAGGTACCCGTTCCGTGCTAGATCTTCCATTTGTTCTCGCAGATCTTTGCATCCGTCTGTTGGATGTCCTTTGGAGTTGTGGTGCACACAATAAGCTTTTAGGTTCCTTTTGTCCGGAGGGAATCTCCTTTGGTCGGGTTCCACAAGAGGCCTTTCCCCTGGATCTCCATGACGATTTGTCCCAATGGTTTCTTCAGAGGAATGTATGCATCTTCCCTTACTACATGGTTCACTTGGGTCGGTGCCCTCCTCTCTTGATTGTCCGGTGTGTAGTGGTTTGAATTCTTTGTGCTTGGGGGGGTGGTCTTGGATTCTCTTTCTGTTCGGCGGGGGGCACCCTCCCTTGCGGTTCTTTCTTTGATGGTGTTCCCTTTCCGGGATACTTTCTCTTCGTTCTCCAACAAAACGAATTTTCGGGCCACCTCCAGAGCGGTGGCGTAGTCCGGTGTGTCTTGGATCCTTAGATGGGTCCATAGCCTTCCGACCCTCAAGGCTCCTTTCAAACTTTCCAGAGCCTCGGGGGATTCATACCCTCCGACCTCGAGTACCATATTATGGTATCTTTCAATAAATATTTTCAGAGGTTCATCGTCTCCTTGCTTCATGAGCCTGAGTTCTCCAATCGTTTTCTTAGGAACACAGGCCCCTTTGAAGTGTCGTATGAATGACTTCTTTAGTTGTGTGAAGCTGTTGATGCTTCTCGGAGCTAGGCTTCTGTACCATAGGATGGCCGGTCCGGCCAGAGTTAGGGGGAAAACTTTGCATATGGTGTCGCCCGTTACCCATGTACTTCCATCAGGAGGACAAAGTTTTCGATGTGGGATTTTGGGTCGGAGTGGCCTTTGTATGGTGCCATGGTCGGCATGTTGAATCGCTTCGGGAACTGTGCTGACTTTATCTCTTCCGTAAGGGGAGACCCCTCTTCCTCGCCTCGGGTGTCTCCCGCGCCGATTTGTGGCCTTCTTCCCATCTGGTCATCTCCTTTCTTAGCCAAGACTTTATTTCACGGGTTGTGCCCCTGTGTCGCCTTCTGTGTCCTTCTGTTCGCCTGTCGTTCCGGGCGTGGCGTTCTTTGAGCCCGGGGGTCTCTGTACGTCTTCGCTATACTTTCTATCTTCCCTCTCGGAGCTGTAAAATCTGTCAGAGGAGGAGTCGGGTGATTGTTCCTCCTCTTCTTCTTCCCATGTGTCTTCTGATCGTGGCTCTCTTCCTACCACTTTAGATCTTATCCCATAGGGTCCTCTCTTTCTAGGTCCCTCGTTTTCGCTTATATCTACTACTCTTTTCCCTCTCTCTCTTTCCTCTTCTGTTCGGTCTCGGTTTCAGTTTCCTTGTTGTTTGCTCCTTCCATTCTTTCTAGTCGATCCATCATAGACCTCATGCCATCTTCCATTTTTTTCATCCAGTCTATTGCCGGACCTCCTGGTTGGTGATTTCCGTCCTCCGCCATTTGTCTTATCACGTGAACTGCTTTTTGTGAAGTTCCCCACAGACGGCGCCAACTGTTGACGGTGGATTTTGGTCTCAGGGTAATATTGGAATATCACTCCCGAGGAAATCCTCCTCCAACTGTGAATTTGTTTGGTTATGGGGGACCAAAGGCAAATTTAGCGGAAAACAAGAAAATACGCCAATCAGACAAGGGTTTTAACGTGGTTCGGCGGATTTTGGGATCCGACCTACGTCCACGGGCAAGAACAGGATGTGCTTTTTATTACTCAAATACACTCCCCGAGTCTCTTCCTTGCTTTTACAAATTAGAGCTCTATGATTCTAATTCTCACTCTTGTGATGATTTTCAGATGTCTTTTACACATGCTCTACCCTTCTATTTATAATAATACAGAAATCAGATTCCTATTTGTATAAGAAATCCTACTGGAATCAATCTTCTCTTCTTGTAAGGTTTCCTGATCCGGTGCTGCCTTCTCCTTTCGTATTCCCTTTTGGATTCTGATTCCTTCTCCTTGCGAGAGTAGGACATTTCTCTTATCTTATCCATAAGAATGGGGCGCTGCTTGTCTTGGACACTTCCGTCGTCTGGTCGGTCTTTATGAGGTCGGCCATGACAATCTTTTATGCTGAGAGTGTTCCTGCCGACATCTATAGTGCTCGGTCACCCGGACCATAGTGGTCGGTCTTTATGAGGTCGGCCATGACAATCTTTTATGCTGAGAGTGTTCCTGCCGACATCTATAGTGCTCGGTCACCCGGACCATAGTGGTCGGTCTTATGAGGTCGGCCATGACAATCTTTTATGCTGAGAGTGTTCCTGCCGACATCTATAGTGCTCGGTCACCCGGACCATAGTGGTCGGTCCTTTCGTAATGAGGTCGGTCTATTCATGATGTGGTCGGTATTTTTCATGATGTCAACCAGGGAAAGAAATTTACCCTTCGTCCTTGTTGTGCTGTCTTAAATGCCGTAGTGCCTGAAAACACCATCAACAGACATATATTTCTACGAAACCATCAATATAACACCTAATAGGTGGTTAGAATTTAAACTATCCCACATAGATGGATCCACAAATTCACAGATCCGGGCAACAAAATTTTTCCATAACAAACAATAAAAAACAACCCATAAGACAAAGGGGAAATATGGAGAATAAAAAAAAACTCAAAAATAAAGAAACAATAGAGGGGGAAAATAGAAGAAGAAAATGGGTTATGAGAGAAGGGGGTGAAAAGAAAGAGGGGAAAAAGGTGGGAGAAAAGTAAAATATAAAAGAAAATGGAGAGGGGAAGAAATGAGAAGGGAAGGAGAAAGAAAGAAATAGAAGCAAAAAAATTAACATCAATGAAATTTTGGTGATCTTAATTCAATAAAAATATGTTAAATCAATCAAAACTAGCAAAGATATTCAAATACTATAGGTGTTAGGTCCTTATCAAACCCTACTACCTTCCAATGGATTATAACTAATTACCTTTAAAGTAAATTATTTAGCAGAAGATAACATTTTTAAATTTAAAATTACTTATGTAAATCAGAATGTCATGCAGCTATTTATTAAATTAATTATTTTTTTGTCACAAATGGATTCTAATTCTCCATAATTTAAGGAACATACACATGCATGGATACGTTTTGAAGTGGATGATACACTACGTGTCTGCATTAGATGAGCCAAAATTTAATAAATTAATATAATTTATAGTACATAATATCCCTAATCCGTACATAATCTTGGCTGGTGGGTAACCAATTAACTTTGCTTTTGAAACAAAATTAAAAATTAAAAATTAAACATAGATTGGATGTAATAAGTTCGCATCCTGTTCATGTTGTTTTAACTTTAAGCAGCTTAAGAGACGAGCGGTGACAGTTTCTTTCCATTTCATTTAAAAATTTACTAAAACGTATGTTATAATTTAATGAAAATATCAATTTAAATACACTTTTTTTTTTTTTGATAACCGGGATGTCTGGGTCAGCTTACGCGCACCTCGACTAATTCTCGGGACCTGTGTCCCGTGCCCTCAGAAATTTCCCAATACAGATCAGAGTAAGTCTGTGGCTTTTCACGGGACATGATATTTTTTAAATACACGCTAAAATAAATTGTATATGTTATTTTTATCTCTCCTGTTGTTAGTTGAACAAGAAAATAAACAGAGTAATGCTTTGATAAATGCAAAAGGAAAGGAAAATGAACTGCTACATTAATGCTCTGAACATTACAAGTTCTTTTAAAATAAAATAAACTCTAAAACCTAATAATTACCCACTAGAATCATGGTCCTAAGATTATGCCATGATCACAACTGAACTACAGAACAAATATAGAAAAATAACCAACACCTAACCAACTCCACATCAGCAGTCCTAAACACGTTATCTAACATCTCCTTCACTAAATCAATATTCTATTTACGTCAAACAATCAACACTTGCTATTTATGACATTTGAGTTTGTAGAGTTCAAGACTTCATAGACTCAAAGTCTCTTTATATCATGTTTAAATGTGTGAATATATGGATAAATGTTTATCGAGAAGTGAAAATAGGTCTCTTCCGAGAGGTCGATAAAATTTCTAAACTCATATTTAGCGGACATTATTATAAGTGTATATATCTATATATATCTAGTCTATCTCAATAGATTTCAATCAGTCGGTTCTAATTTGATGTATGAATAAGAATGATAGAAAATTGTGGTGTAATTTTTTAAAAATAAATAAAATATAAGTGTACATGATTGAGAATAAATGTCATGTAGTTGAGATTTGAACAGGGCTGATGAAAGGATACCACGTGAACTTTTATCATCATCATCATCATTTCTGGTTTCATGAAGATTTGTTGGGCAAGACTCAAGAGATCAATTACAAACCTCGTTTCAAATTGAGGGGGGCTTGCTTGGTTTGATTTGGATGCATTGCATAATTGGGGGTGGCAATTTTTTTCTTAGAACCCAATTCTCTTTTCATCTATATGAGAGGGTTTAAACCCTCATATCGTTTTATTTCCAGTAAAAATATTTTACCAGTCTTTAAGGAGTGTGGTTCGGTAGTAAACGACTTAAGATTGATTATCGGGTCCTAAATTTGAGTCCATGAGATATATTTCATTGTAAGAGCTTGGGATAGCCGGAAATTTTACCCATTCCGCTTAAACCCGACTCATGTAATTTGACAGAGGGGTTTTCGAAAAAAATAAATTGATGTATTTTATTATATTTGATGTTGTTAATTTTCAGAATATTTACTTCGAAAATGAGATTTGTAAGTGTCTGAAATATGCAAAACATGGAAAGTTCGGTGAATCAAACTTTGAGTTTGATAGACTGCACTTAGTCCATACGGTATATTTGGTGTATAACTTTATTACCGAAATTTGATAGTTTTGGCGGTATCAAAATATTTGAAATTTTGAAACGAATTTGAGAATCAACATGAAAAGCTCAAAATTCAAATTTATATTGAAAATGTTTGTTCATTGAATTTAATTAAAATTTAAAATGAAAAATATGAAAAGATAGATGAATTAAATTATGTGATATTTCTAAAAGTCACAACCATTTGATGTAAAGGGATTCATCATTGGTAGTCATCCATATCTAATGTGAGTGAGTGTGATAGGTGAATATAGAAATGACATAAGAATGATGATTTGTTGTCTTTTTATGTGAATAGAAATTTGTAACATTCCGCCTAAGCCAGGATGCTACCGGCAGGAGACAGGCTAATCCTGCCTCCATAAGCCTCTGACTCTAGACGAAAATTCAGCATGACCTCTACTAAAAGTCATGCAACCTGGATCGAAGTCCAGCATCTCAATACAACCTATGGGGCCCAACACACAGTGTAACACCAAATAATCAACTCAAATCATAATCCAATTGGGCTCCATGCCCAAAAATACGTATAAACAAAAACTTTTAGAAGTAAATTTATACAACTCAGTCCTTTACCGCTAAACTAATACAACTTGACTCTGATACTCCCAATACATGGTGACTGGCTGACTGCAACGCTGCTAACCGACTTCTCAAGCTATGATGTCTGTGGTCTCAAACACTGTTGAAGTGTGAGTCATACGACTCAATAAGTAACTATGTTCATTTCTTGAGCATCAAGCACACACAAATTCTAAATCATGTTTCTATATTATTGTGAGTTGTCTATCTGACCATGCAAACATATACAACGTCTGGATTATCTAAATATTTTTTCGTCTGGATAATCTAAATATTTTTTTACTCATTTTTCTAATACATTACTTACTGCTAGTCTTTTCTATTTATTTACTCATGCACACACCATAAACTATTCACATCTTAAGATTTATAACATAATCAGCAAATTTCTATATTCTTTAATAAGTCAAGTTCATTACATTTTCGCTGAGCTATTCTGATATCTTAAAACTTACTTGTTTATTATTTGTTAACCCAGTTGGACATCTATTATAATATCTTCTTTTTGTCTCATTGAAATATCATCAAATCGGAATTATAAAATATTATTTCTATTCACATACTGTTTATCAACTACATATACGTGTATATAGAGTCATGTCAGCATGCATTAGTGTTTAATAAAACATTCATTCCATGAAAGAATACAATACATACGAACATTAGTCATTTATCCATGCAGATGTAACCATGCATTAATAACAGCTGAAAACTTATTCTGAAAATTCTTGTGAAAACCTCTTTATAAACTTATATTTCTGAAAACATACTTTAAAACTGTTTACTAAAGTCTAACTTCGGAAAACTCCTTTTCTAAAAGCTCTTTTTGAAAGCTATATACAGAAAAATAGAAAAACTGTTTCTAAATTTCTATTTTCTAAAAACTAATTACTAAAATCTGACTTTTGAAAACTACGCCCTGATTATTTGAAAACTGTGTACTGAAGAATCTGAAAACAGAAAACTGATGATACTCGATGCCCAGGATAACAGCTCAACTGCGGCATCTCTGAGACTGGTGGTTGCCCTACGTCCAGGACAACAGCTCAACTGGTAAAGTAGAGCTCTACACCAGGACAACAGCTCAACTGGCAGTGTAACCACCAAACCAGGATTTCAGGGATCTGTCAACCCTAATCCTGCTCGAGGATCTGAGAGCGTCCCCTAAGTCCTCCACATGTGCACATGTTTCTGAATCCGTCAATTCCATAATATCCGTCAATTCCAACTGAATCTCAAATTACATATTGGGGTGAGTTTTTCCATCATGCCCCGAAAAACATAAAATCATGTATTGTACCTCAAAAATGTAAAACATTTTCTTTAATACATTTCCTTCTAAAAGCATTTGAAACTTTTCTTTAGAATTCTTGAATTTTAAAATCATTCTTAATGTAAACCAAATTTTCTAAAAATCAAGACACGTGATTTGCATAACATTTCTTTCATGCTTATCATTAATATCAAAATGTACTATGCATATGTTCATGCATTCCTATATTTAATGACATACAAATCTATATTTCTTTATACTTTTATCTTTAATTGTCGATTAGTCTATATACAGTTCTACTGCCAATATATATTCAAGCAAATTCACTTATAATACAAATTATTGCAATACTATAAATATATGCAACTACTAATATACTTTGTACACACATAATATTATATATTCGTCGAGAAGCGAGGTTAGAAAACTCACCCCTTAAACTTTTCAAACATTTAAGAATTACTTGCACTTAACAATTACTTATAAAAACTAATTTCACTTTAGGTATTAATTCACATTTCATTATTATCATATGACACCGTAACTCATGCGAATATTTTACTAATCAAAAGAAATATTTACCACCTACCTCTAATAACTCCCTCCACAATTAAGTTAAAACAAATTAACCATTCTTATGAGTAAATCATAACCTATCCTTAGATATAATATTTTTTTTTTACACATTAAAAATCAAGTAGGTCTAGTCTCCATATATATATATATATATATTTATATATATTATATATATAATTATATTATATTGGCAGTAAAAGAGCTAAATAGAAACAACAGAATCATGACAATTGCTTCATTGCAAACACGAGCAACCCAACAAGCCTCGTCAATACAAACTGTAAGAAGAATTCATCATTCAGCCAATTCTTTACCCAATAATTAAATCCTAAACTACCCATTTGCTAAAAATCATATAAAATTACCAAATTTAACTTCCAAGAACCAATCAAAACATAAGTGATCCCAGAATCTTATGTTTCTTCCACACTAAAGACTAAGTGAGCAACCATTAATCAAGCTATTAAACTATCCATCCACCAAAATGTTATCCTCACAAAGCACTACTGCCACCACCCTTTCGTCACTGTCGCTATTTAGTTTCGAATTTTGTTGAACACAAATACACATAATTGTTTTTCATTATTACTTATAATACTTCCAAATTACCTACTCTTTAGATTCATATTTTAGTATCAACAAAATTCCACAAATTCTATGGTTCACAGCCTAATTCTTCCTAACTCTTTCCATTTCCTACTCAATTAATTTCTTACAATTTCAAGGTTAAAAAAAAAATCAGTTTTGATACAATACATATTTCTTCTTCATCATACTTAATCAAAACGAATTTGTTATTCAAATCAAAAGTAAATCCAAAATCACCCAATTCAAGGAAATCAAGCACATAGTACTACTATTTGTAGAATTCATCCTCTTCTTTCTCGGTAATCTCTTCTCTTTTTTTTTCATCTTTCATCTCCTCGGCTTTTCCTTTCTTCTTTCTCGGCCTTCATCTTTCATTTCGTCCTGGATTTCTTCTTTTCGGCCTAGTTTGTTCTCTTTCTTTCGGCCGCCTGTAATCGGGTCTTTTTGGTTAACGGGGGGGATTTAATTAAATATGTGCTTGGTTTAAAGGAGGGGAAAG
>SKCR01007292.1:0-34084 GCA_019454045.1 Zanthoxylum bungeanum
CCATTAGGCCCAATTGAACTTTAAAGGTTCGTTAAGTCGCATTTGGGCTTAACGGAAGTGGTTTTGGGCCAATTGGATCCAATCCATTTGGCCTAAACCCAACTTGATAAAATCAAGCCCAATAAGCCCAATTACAACATTAAAGTCCAATTTCCAAAATTAGGCCCAATTAATTAAATATACAAAATCCAATTTCATATTCAATTAATCTAAAGTGTATTACATGATTAATCAACTAAATCAATATTTCTAAAACACATATTAGTCCAATTAATCATGCTCATTTCATTATCATATGTCCAACACATAAATGAAAAAATCAAAAACCCATTACATGCTTTAAAGGTCTCGGCCAAGGGAGGGATTTTTATCCGATTCGAATTCAATCCAATTAATTTCACAATCGATATTAAATCCTTATCCCGAATGATTTCCAATACATCCAATGTTCAAAAAATCAAAAGATACCAAGACATTAGGGCATAATACCTATTCGGCCAAGGTGATCAATTTGGGGATTTTATGTTCAATTCAAAATCCAATCCAATTAGTTCCAAATTAACATTATCCTTAATGATTCCAACTCATCAAATGAATCAAAAACAAAAATTCCAAGAATCCAAAATCATCCACACATTCGGCCAAGATAACACATTTGGGGAAAATTGTTCTAAACATTTTTTCTTGAAATTGATCAAATCAATCTTCAATATTAGATATACTAAGCATGCTCAATCATCCAATTTTATTAAATCATGCTCAAATACAAAATACCCAATTTTATGCCCTACAATTTCATGCTTGAACCTATAGCTCTTGATGCCATTGTTGGTTATTATCTAGGTCCCAAGATCAAACAAGACATGAAATACATGTGTGAATACATCAACGGAGGTAGCGGAATACTCACATCGATCGGTGTGAGTCGATTTGGAGACGAATGAAGCCACTTTGCTCACTGTTTTGGTGGCGCCACTGCAGCAGTCCCACTGCTCTCACAAATCAGATTTTGAGCTGAGAAATGGAGCTCCAAGCCTCATCCGATGGATCCCGGCTCATGGGTGAACCTCCCTACCACCTTTGCAAGTCTCGTAGTGTGCTAGCACTTGCGGTTTTTGCCACAAAAACCCAACTATTGGCTTCCCTTTGCTCACGTTTTTCTTGATGAAAAACCAGTAAGTTTTGCCCCATTTTGGGCGTGAAAGTGAAGGAGAGAATGAGAGAGAAAATGTGTTTTTAACTTAATAAAATGTAAAGCAAAAATTGATTAAATATATTTTCCAAAAAATAGATAATCAATTTTCATTTAACTTTATCAAATAAATCGAATGAATATTGGAGCCAAATCCATAAAGTTTTCCCTCCAAAATGCTTTTACACTTTATGTCAAGTCCATCACTATTCACATCAAGTCACTTTAATAAAGTGACATGTTGTCAAGTCACATCACTCAAAGTGATAAGTGATTTGACGCTTGATGCGACTAATGATTTGATGCTTGATGCGACTTGCGATGCCGCACTCGAATTCAAAATACGAATGCGCTCGCAATCACACTCGGGCTCGGGTTCGCTAATTCCAAATTAACAAACTTTCTTTGCGTCGTAATTAAATGATTACGCCTAGCGAATTCACTATTCACGTCGCTAACGAATTAATTCTAAATTAATTCGTTCGCCCGAATTAAAATCTAATTTTAATTCCGCGGTCAAAATCTATTTCGTTTAATATATCGAATATATTAATTTAATCGATTAATTCCAAATTAATCGTTATCTCTCTCAAGACGATATTTTACTAGATAAAATATCTCTATAATTAATCCTAGATTAATTTTCTCTTTCTTCTATATAATCCCATATTATTAAGAGTGCGAGTTATGCGTCATCGGTGGATTATCGGGAAGCGACCCATGAGATCCCCGGATATTGGCAGTAAATACGGTCGTCGGTGTGTATCCGAATCACGTACGTACCAAGTACTACGTTCTACCGATTTACGAGACAAGGTCGACTCCTAGCAAAGCACCAAGTCTACCCAATTCTCCGGACTATCCATTTAAGAATATTAAGATCTGTATCAAGCGTAGTATACCATTGTATTATGCATATCGGCCCAGTATCGGATAGTCACGTGCTAGGGCTGGGGCTGGATAAGTGTCTGCCCCGTCCGAAACACATATCGGATGTCTGGTAACATAGTCTCTATAATCGGATATTCATGACCTGGTCACAATATCCCGATTGGATGCGCATCACTCAAGAGCACTAGTACCGTATCCTGCGTGACATCATCTCCACTATGACTGAAGTGATACTTCCATCTTGACATCACACCCAATACACTACGACTCTATGATAAACCCAGAAGTGGTGTACGTAGAACCGTTTTAAACCATGTACCACCAAGACCAAAGTCTATCGATTATCGTAAGTATTAGCGATGTAAGTCTCAGGTTAAGACTATACACACCTACCTTGATTTCGGCCTCCCATAGACACATATTCATAATACCAATGGGATTCCGAGGGGTCTATCCAGAGCGAAGCTGTTTCCCGTACTATCGGTGAAACACGACCTCCTATCTCACTTGCATAAGTATCCGATACTTATATATATGAGAACTATGCCGTTGTGCCCTCACAACGCACACAAGTGCAATACTAGCCTATTCTGCATTATCGATGTCCAGTCTCGATAATACTCCGGCTAGGGATATTTAATGATTAATCCTTCGGTGATGATACTGTCTCATATCATTCTCAATCTAGGAGCTAATAATAGGGACCTCTCTTCATTTATATATCTATGGTGATCTAATCACAAATGATGAGAGTGCATTTCCTTGTCACATAGTTAATTTGCTACAACAACAATGATCTGTGCAAATAGTGACGCTATGGGTCATTTTGTCCAACAGAGATAAGGTGACGCGTGGCAAGGCGGCTTCAACTCATTATTGTGCTGACGTCCCGATGATGTGGCACTGACGTGGCGAAATGAATTTTTGGCACCGTAGGATTGCGACACGTGGCACTTCGTGATTGGCTTATGATGGTGTGGCTCTTTGACTCGGTTAATTGGTGATGTGGACGATGACATGGCGGTGAGATGGAGTGACACGTGGAAACATGTGGGGATGGAGATTGTCGGTACCATAGGATGATGACACATGGCACGACACACGTTAGCAGATCGGCTGTGATGGTGACACGTGGCACGGCGCACGTTAGCAAAGTCAAACTTCTCAAATTCTGAAATGTAGACCCAGCGCACGTTATCATGGAGCGGCGTACATTAAGCGTCGCGACGCAGGCAGCCTGTGCGTCGCGACACGGCCAAATTACAAAAATGTCCTTTTTCGTTCTTTTTCACTGTTTTTGCCCCAAATTGCTTCCAATGCTTCCCAAACTTTATTTTTTTACAAAATATTCACAAAACTCAAGAAACTATACAAAATATAAGGTTAAATGAGTGGGAAATGGTGATAGATTTACCACTCATCAGGCTGCGAGCCCAACAATATCGTGATCGCCGAGCATAATAGGCATAGCGATAAACCTCGCTTCGCTCCTACAGATGGCGACTCCACTAGGGATAGAGAATCAGCCCCAAAATAATGCCTTGTCGTGTCTGTGGCTTTGGCTTTGGTTACCCAAGTCTCATATATTTTGCATACCCTTTTAACCTTGATGGCGTCATATATCGTGAAGTCACTTTCAATCAAGGTGGCGGATCGTTATGTGATGACCATCACTCGTTTGCACATACCCTAGGGTATAAAAAAGGCGCGCTCAATTGGTCATTCGAACCCTTGAGTGGGGAGACCTAGTTGTGAGAAACCCTTCACCGGTGGGAGCCTTTATCCATACCCTTATAAGCCCACATGTGAACCATAGTTATATGTCCTATAGAAGATACCCATATGCTTGTGTTTGGGACCATTATCAGTTGGATCCATTTGGACTTCTTGTCATGAGATACGAACTTGTTGGGCTATTTAAACTGGGATGAGTTTGTATCTTATGATGGTTGGGCCAAAAGTTTTCAAAATGACGATGGGCCACCTTGTGTTTAGGCCCCATATCATTTGAAGTTGTTTAAACCTGTTGGGCCTTTTCAACTGGGATAAGTTTGCACCTCGCGATAATCTGATTGAACGCTTTTAAATGATAACAGGCCAACTTATATGAAAACCTTGATGGGCTTAGAAGGTCCAAACATGATCCGAATATGCCAAATCCATGAGTCCGATATCCGTATTGGCTTTCATCCAGGAAGGGTACGCCTTGTTATGGAATATTTGTATACTTTTGGATATCTCCAAGTCCATCCCCACAACTGTGATTACTGAGGGCCCAATTTGTCGTTTCTAGACAATGGCATGATCCCCATAATAAGCTTAGTTAATATTTTAAGTGGGCGGTTTTTTTCTTTTACCGATGGAAATGGACTGAGGTAGCCAAAGTTCACCTTGTAGTGTAGGAGAGAACAGTTTTGTGTACCCCATATTGATGCATAAAATAAGCCATACCTAGGACAAAAATGGACTTACCACGAGTGTGGGAGGAATAAGGTCGGAAGGATATATGTTGTTTTAATAACCACATGCATCTCATGCATACACGTATCATGCTAACCCCTTGTCTTAAAAGCCATCATAGATATCTGTTGGGTTAGAGAAGAATGATGGCTTGTCAAGAAGAGGTTAGCACAATGGATGCGTCAGGTAGTGAAAGTTCCCGCATGGATCAATTGGAGACCAACATCACCAAACTTACCGAGCAAAAACAAGCTTTGACCAACGCTATGGCCAATCTGATGGTACCTTGCATAGTGGGAACAGAAAATAATGAGAATGGAAGATGTGAGGAACCACCGAATAGAGTGAGTGAAGAAATCCATATTTTTGATGATGACATGGCTGAGTATGCCGCAGGAAGGATAGACGGGTCTCAGGCAGAGTTACAGAAACTCAGAGAACAAGTAGAGTCAGTTACCCGCAAGCTGAAAGGGAAACATGAAGATCTGTTAGAATATGATGCAATGATTTTCAAAGAACACTGCCTCCCCAGTTTAAGATGTCTGACATGGCCAAGTTCAATGGGATCAGAGATCATATGGTCCATCTCCGATAGTATGTTTTAGTGATGAGTTCAGTGGGTTTGTCAAAGTGCCAGGTACAGAAAATGTTCGAGATGTCACTGGAAGGGGCGCATGTAGTATGGTATCACGGCCTGGAGAGAAAGGTCAGGGATGACTGGAGGGAATTAGCAGAGGCCTTTCTGAACCAATATTTCACAGACCTGGAGATAGACTTGTCGCTCCGTGACCTAGAAAACACCAAACAGAAGCCAGAGGAGAGCTTCAAAGGTTATGTGGATCGCTGGAGAAGTCAACTCTTGAAGATGCAGACACGGCCCTCGGAGAATGACCAGATTAAGATGATAATTAAAGGCACTAAGGCCTCCATTTATTACAAGCTGAGAAGGATGACCTCCATGATTAGAGACTTTCGACAGTTAATAGAAACTGTCAGAGATATCAAGGAAGAGGAAGACGAGAACAATAAGTTTTACAGCCGGAATAGAAGAACCATTGGGGGGCCTTCAGAGACTAAGCTCGCTCCTGCTGAGGTCGCCGCCATCAGAAACAGTTGATTCTCCAATTTGGGTAGACCTCTGTCAAAGGTGTTTTAAAACCTAAAGAGGCAAGGACTCCTACAACCCTTTGAGCCTAAACCACTTCCAAACCCTGTGCCACCCCACCTCGACCTAAACCTATACTGTCACTTCCATCAGATAAAATGCCACGAAATTGACAATTGCACCCACCTTAGGCATGAGATCCAAAACCTCATTGACACTCATAAGATACCCAACCCATAAAAAGAACAACCCAACACACACAGAAACCCTCCACCCAACTACCACACCGTTCCACCACCCACCTATATGATCAACTCCGGCCTCCCCGAAAGCTTTGTCCTCCAAACACTCAACCACCAAGCTTCTTACATAGGGATATGGGATAGCAATAGGGAAGATGAAATAGAGCAGGAAAGATTTCATGGAAAACTTCTCGAGCAGTGACAAAGAGAAGGTTGCAAAAGAGGAAAATAAATGGGAAGAAGAATTACTGCAGTTGGAGAAACTGACACTCGAAGAAAGCAAGGAGACGGAAGAAGACAAGACTGTAAATTAAAAAGATGTTTATTTTCCTGACTTATTTAATTGTAATCATGCATTTATTAATCATAAAGACATTGATTTTGCTTACTTGTTCGAGTCTTTTCCTATTAGTCTTAATAGTTAAGCATAAGTCCAATGATGAAATTGTTTGTTTTAGGGTGAAATCTTAGAAACGATAAGTTCTTGATGTACTTTCATCTGATACTTTGAGTAGTTGATCTATGTTAGACTCGAGCACTTAATTATAGGTTTTTAGTAGTTAAAACCTGAGTAGTCGGCAAGGTGACTAGTTGAAGAAATTACAGGTCGATGAATGACCGTTCGCTTAGATGTCTATTTTGATTTGCTTGTGTTATGATGCGTGGTATGGTTGAAAATAAAAGAAAAGTCTCTAAAAAAAAAATAAAAATAAACCACCTATAACCAATAAGCGTGACGCTACCCATGAGTGAGTATTAGGACCACCATTAGGAGAAATGCTACCTTAAAGGGTACATGTGTTGGAAAACAATAAAGACAAAAGAAAAGAAAAAATAAAATCATACTATAATGAGCACAGAAAAAGCAATTGCAGAGCATAATTGAGATATCTAGGTTGGTTTGACCCATCGATCCCAATTTTTGAAATGAAATCATTGAGTTGGCTTACCAAGGAATCAAGTTGTAAATGAATCTTTGCGCACACACACTATGAGTCTGGCTTAGATGATTTATTCAAAGACTTGGATTTGAGTTGCATTGAGTGTTTTAAAGGTTCTATGGTTTCATTACTAGGCATTCTTTGAGGATAATAATATGTGTAACTATTGGGACTATTTCTTAGCCCGATACGAAATGCCACATCACATAGTGACGGACAATGGAGTCCAATTTCAGGGAGATGGCATATTTTGAAATCTGGGAATCGGAAGACATGATTTTCAGTATCCCAAAAGGATGAGTCCGCTTCAGGCATAATCTACTTTTACCCGGTGCATGCAGCGAAGAGCAGAAAGCTGAGCTAGGTCTGGGGGTGACCAATCTACTACCTCGCGAATAATGGACACAATGGGATCTTGAGCCATGAAACCAAAGAGAATCGTAAAGATCGAAGCATATCGTAGGGATGAAACCTAGGGGTCAAAGCACCTCACAATCAAATCAACTCAGTCTGGTAATGAATCATAGAGATCGAAGCATCTCGCAGGGATGAACCCAGGGGTCACAGCACCTCACAATCAAATCAACTTAGTCCGATAACAAATCCTAGAGATCGAATCATCTCGCAGGGATGAATCCCAGGGGTTGCAGCACATCGCCATCAAAACAACTTAGTCTGGTAATGAATCCTAGAGATCGAAGCATCTCGCAGGGATGAACCACAGAGATCGAAGCATCTCGCGAAAGCAGCAAAACAACAAGTAAGTCCGAAAATGAACCAGGTAAGTGAAAATACATGCATGACTTTAATAGGGTTGTCACTGTCACACACTACACAAGCCCCATCAAAGTGGGGGCTACTGTAGACACTACATTTTTGCATAAGAACGATGACGAGCCTCGTATGGAGGCACTACCTGAAAAGTTATGGAAGTCGTGGGAAACGAATGTCGGAAGTAAAAGAAAGCCTCTAAGAATTAGCTCCATATCAGATTCGAACTCACTAGCCCGCCTCGGATTCGCTCAGTCAATTTTTGTTTCAAACCTTAGCCTTGGCCCAAAACTCCTGCAACCCATGAAAGCCAATCCATACATCACACGCCCAAGGCCCACACAAAGCCCATGCAGGCCAAGCCTTCCCAAAATAAAAAAATCCTATGCAAAACACATGTCAAAATCCCCTCAAATCACCTTCCAATTTAACAAGTTTATGAATCCCATCCTCACCAAATTTAGAGATTTTGTCCCTAAATATTTTAAGAAAATATCTCCAAAAAAAACTTGATTTATTTCCTTGCTTAGGAGATCCATTGTCATTATAAAAGAAAGACCAATTCTTCAAGTGGAGGGAGACTTTTTGTGAGAGATACACGGCACTTCACAAACACAAGTAAAAAAAACCCTACTTCTCTATTTTCTTGAACACAAACGGCAATCACAAAAAAAGAACCCTATGGCTCTCTTTCTTATCCCTTTTTACGGCAAACACACACACAAAAGAAACCCTCACTCTTTTCTTCTTCTTCCACCATGAACAACAAACAAAAAAACTCCATTCAACTAGCAAACTGTGCCAGCCAAGAATCCATCAAAGCCAACCGAACCATCCAAGGATCCACCAAACAACCGATAGGACCAAAGCCAACCAAATACCCCAACAGTGACAAGAAAACAACATAAGAAGACAACAACAAACAGCCCAATACCGAAACCAATAACCAGCAACAAAGACCCTTCAACCGCCGAAACACAAAACAACAACAAACAGTCCATTACCAAAACCAATGACCAGCAACAAAGACCCTTGAACCACCGAAACACAAAGCACCAAACAACCCCCGTAAATCACCGTGAAACAGTCCCAAAAATACAAGCAAAAAACATCTCTTAAATCACCGTGAAACTGTCCCAAAAATACAAGCAATAAACATCCTTTAAATCACTATGAAATAGTCCTAAAAACAACCAAAATAACAACCAGAAAATAGCAAAACAACAACTAGAAACAGCAAAATAGCAGCCAGAAAGCAGCGAAACAGTAAGCAGAAATAGCGAACCAGCAACCAAAAACAGTGAATCAGCAATCCTTTCGGCGACGGCCTAACGCACTTCCGAGAAAATAACTTAAAAGGTAAGACCTGAGGGCACCTTTTACTATATTTATTTTGTTGTTCTTGACGCGGCATGCCTGGTTGGACGTGTAATAAGTCCAACCGGGTATGCGAGGTCCTACATCAAAGACGGCCAAATCTATTGGTCACATTTTCTTTCTCTAGCATTTTGTTGTTTATGTTTTTATATTTATTTACTTTCATAGTTATTTTATTATTTTTATTTATCTTTCTGTCTATTTATTGTTATTTATTATTTCGCATTTCTTTTGTTATTGTTTTTTTATCTATTTAGTGTTATTTGTCTTTTCCGAACCGTTCATGTGTTATTATCCTTGTGGTATATTGGATGGAAACCCATGCATAAATTCCGTAGTTGAATCTGAATGGACGGTAGTGCGGTTTGTACTTGGGATACAACTACCCTACCACTCGGGAAATATTCATACAACCGTGATTAACCTCATTTTCTGTACTAATTATTTATTGACGCTTCATTTTCTTTTGATTATTATGATTCTTGTTATCGTACCTTGTATTTCTTAATTTAATTTGATCTTATTTATATTCATGTTTATGGGTGTGAGAATTTGTGTGTTTATTTGAATTATCTTGCTTGAATTGCATTAAGACTTGGCTATACCATTATGTGAACCCGTCTATTATACTGGCATAAGTAAGGGACCATTCTGAACCCAATGATTTGAGGTCTTCCCTTGTGAGGGGTGAGTGTGGCCTTAAAGCATTTCTCAGTTCACACTAGGTGGCGACTCATTTATTCTCCGATTTAGTCCCATATGAGCTACTCCGTACTCTCTACGGGCTGCAAGCCCAATAGTGTCATGGTCGTCGAGCATCATAGGCATAGCGGTAAACTCCGCTTCGCTCCTACGACCTCATGGTTTATGGTCAAAATGCTCTATGTAATTCCAGCTCACTATTATTGTCTGCCAATGCCTCTTATACCTAGGATATTAATCTTGAACTAATTTTCTGGTAGTCACTCTTAATTGGCTAAAGCCTCTGGAACATAGTTCTTATATTAAGCCTAACCATATTTACATTGGTGGTTAAACTATATCTCTTACTATTATCATCGATGCTAGCGATTCGATTCTGGTTAATGTTCATACTCTTCTCGTACCTTTAATTTCTTTGCTGATATGAATCTGGTTATCTACTCTTTGCACTGACTTGTTCTCCTTACCTAGTTATCCTACTTTTTCTTATTCCTATAGTCTTATTTCGTCAAGTGTTGTCCTAGTATCAAAATATCCATATACTTGGTTTCATTTGGCCGTCTTACATTTTACCCCAATAAATTTTTTCAAGTCATCTAAGCATTATCCGTAGCAATGCGTTATGAATTGAACATATGATTATACTCATTATCTTCCTTTTGTTCCCTATCTAATGTGATCCCAGACTCATTTCATCAATGATATAGGCATTCCTAGTCATTCTCTAAGCCTTGTACTTAGAGTTCTTATGCACTCATGTTGTTGTTTATCTATTATCCTTTTCTATTGTCGTTTTATTTCGACAACTCATTCTCTAAGCCTTTTACTTAGAGTTCTTATTGTCTTCTTTGCTACTATATTCTCTTTTTAGAACTTATGTTATCTATGTCTCTGTCTTCTTATCGGAGGGGTATTATCTTTCAATTTTCTCTTACCCTACTATGTTGATTACTAAACTTCACCACATATTTACCTACTTCTATGGATATCTATGGTACGAACATTGTGGTTCATCATTACTGTTATTTTCTAGCGAGGGTTATAAGGGTGGGGTTGCTCCTGAAATTCCTTTCGGTTATAGTGGTCTCACTACTTATGCGTGCTGCAGTTGCACATGTTGCTAACTTTTTAATCCTAGGACTCGTTTATTTACTCATCTGGTGTTGGACTCCCATACCAAGATACTACTGTTAGGAACTATCTGGATTACCTCTTCTAGCCTTACACCTGATTAATTCCCGACTGTTGGTTATACTATCTTTTACTGAGAACCTCCTTAAGGTTTTTGCTTTCTCTAAAATCCCATCATATTCCCTTTGTTGTATTTCATTTCAAAATTTGCTCTATTACTTAGATTTCTCAGTGTGTAATGAATCTTTGTCTTATCAAAAAGTCCTTAACAGTCATATATTCTATCTTTACGGTCATAAGGTAGTTTCTCCTTACCTTAGTTTCCTAAACCTCTTAGGTCGTCACAATTTGAAACTCCACATTTTACCACAAGTTATGACATTATTACTGAACCTTTGGATTGGGTGTTACTCTATTATTAATCCTTTCTTTTTCTGGTATGGTGAGAAACTCTGTGTAAGTCAGATATTTTATCTTTGAGGGTCGTCATATGTGTTGCTTATTTTGATTCCTTGCTCTATTGGGCCTTTAATTCCTCAAGACCTTTCAAGTCTATAATAGGCAGGTTATCACTTTCAGATTTGGCTAGGCTTACCGTGAATTCAAATCAATCTATCTTATGATTCCCATCTAGATTCTCTTGAATTTCTAGGTTTGACCTTCTTGCTCGCTCATGATTTGCCTGCCTCGTAAGTGTCCTCATTTACTTGTTCAAGTTCTTAGCAAGTTCTAAGTTGGGGTAATACATGCTTTCCATGTTTAGCAAGATGTTTAAATGCTTATTAGAGTCTGGCTATTGGGAGGAAGAATTATTATTCGTTCCATTGGAAGTTGCATCGACTATTCCATGTCTTAAAGTCTCTCAATTTCTATCACTATTCTGCGGCCCCCATTTCCATTACTGCCTTTGAGATACATTTAACTATGTTATCACACGTACTGATCTCCTTTGTTACTTTCTGCATTTCTCTTCATTTTCTCCATATCCTATCTCTTGGTTCTAGGATGTGCTGTCAAGATTAGTTGTGTTTTATTTTATGGGTTACTTAACAGATCTTTGCTCTTGCTATGGGCCACGACTATGATATTTGATCCCATTGTCCGTATTGGTACTCTGGTTAACTCCTTGCATATTTCTAATCTCATAGGCCTGTCTTTTTAAACTTACATGAACTTCTACTGACATTGGGCTGATCTATGAGCTCTCACCAGCAGTATAGTGGACTTGCTCATATTGGCTTGAGTCAGTTTTTTTCTTGTCTGGCCTTAGCAGCCTCCTTAGTCTCTTCCTGGGTGAACCATCCCTCAAAGTTCGCTACCTCTTTCTCAAAATATAACACTATGAGTACTAGTCTTTTGTACGATTATCTTGGTTTATGCTGGCACAGGCCGGGACAAGCATCTAACGTCTTTACAGATGTCGACATTCTTTGTTCTAGTATTATATATCCTGGTTGAGTCTATTCCTCATATATGATAGGTGTGAGATAGACTCCTTCAAGACAGCTTCCTTAACCGATATCACTGAGAGGTTCGAATTCTGGGTAGCTTTGGGCCGAATCTATATTGGATTCCTTGGTTAAGGCAACTAACCATTTTTCCTTACAACCTTTATTTCATTTACTTATAAACTTGGGTTTAGGTTATAGAATCTCTACATTATTTGTGGAACTTCATGTCTATCGACAACTAATCTAGATTTCTTACTTCTTTATCTTTCTGACTATCTTTCGTTACGCGAAACACTTGCTATCAATACGAGGTACCCGAAAGCTATTGGATCGGCTTGAAGGAATTTTCTGTTGAGGAAAAAGAATTTTGCTTGCAGGAATAGACCTCACTTAGATCTACTCGATATTCTATTCTTCTTACTACTATAAGTTCTGGCACTTTCTTATCTATCTAATTATGTATCTCTATCTTTTATTGTCTCTTGTTACTTTAAACATCTGTACCTTATTCTTTACTCTTCTTTTTAGCTTTTTCTTTCTTGTCCTACTCCCCTGGATGGGTATCCTTAGAAATTTACCATTTATTCTCATAGCTTATTCTAAGCTTCTGTTAATCAACCAGAATAACTACAAAAAGGTTCTATACTATGACAAGGATTATGGTTTCTTTCATAAGAAATATATTCGAATAGCTTGAAAATTCTTACTAACCTTTCTGTAGAACTTGAGGACATACTCGAGGATTAGATACAGGAGAGGTAGTACCTCATTTAATAGTACACCGGGCATACTGCGTATACAATTCCACAACACTCTACCCACTGTTATCAATGACTACCTAAACCATGTTCTTATACCATTTTTGTAACATCCCTCTCCAGGAGATGCTACCGGCAAGGAATAGACCATCATATCTATGTGAGCCTCTGACCTACTAACTATGATTAATTCTGTAAAACTCATTACAAACATAAACTCACGCATAGGGACCATTGCCCAACTCAATAATCATGGAAATGCATCTCAAATACTTATACAATGTACTCAATAGTACATTACATTATAACTCTGGTATTGGACACACTCAATGACTGATACTATACAATATATGTCATGTAACTTTTTCTTGACATTGATTATACTAAACTTTTGTACTCAATCTGGTGGACTCAATACCCTAGTGACTGCCATTAGTATTTGTCCTCTCGTGCTCGTCCTTAAGATATACCTGCAAAATAAAAACACTGGGAGTGGAGGAGGTTAGATCATTTGAATGATCTAGTGAGTGGACAGTTTTAAAAATGAAAACTGAAATACTTTACAAACATTTATTTGTTCTAAAATTGAAAAATTTCAAGAAAACTGTCTTTTCTGAATACTCTTTCTTTCCCGAAAATCAAATCTATTTCTGCGAAACTTTCTAGAAACCTTTCTTTCTGTAAAACTCTGAATTTTGTAAAAACTATTTCTCGTAAAATCTCTTTTATAAAACAATCATTTTGAAAACCATGTCTCTGAGTATCTGTAGAAAACCTAACATATGGGGACGTTACGTATCGCTGTCCCCCAAGCCACTGAACTGGAGCCATGTGTGAAAATCCATGACATAGGGCGTTACATATCGCCGTCCTCCAATGCATGCCATTATCATGTCCCTAAATCTAGGGTCTATAGGTGTTACGTATCGACGTCCCCCTTGTCATGAAATCTTATGGTCTTGGGGTGTTACGTATCACTGTCACCCAAGCCACTGAAACTAGAATCTAGGGGCGTTACGTATTGTTGTCCCCTAGTCCTACTCTAAATGTGCACATGTTCTGAATCCATTAATTCCAATATCTGTACCAAGTTACAACTGAGGTGGGTTTTTCCCCCATGCCTCCAAAAATCACAAAATCATACTTTGAATTCAATCTTTCTCAAAACATTATCAATTTGTAAAGCATTTTAAATCAAACTTGGCTAACGCTCTATATGAATAAAATTAAGTTTCTTCTCAAAAACATATAAGTAAATACAATTGAGGAAAATGGTCCACACAGAGATTTTATGATCTGTCTGGCATTACTTCGTTTCGTCGAAGAATATTGTGATTCTTGCGATGATCTATAATCGAGAAATCAATTAGAATATAAGGTGTGAAATATGAATTGAAATTAGACTATGTTTCTCAATTCAATACATCTATAAACATCACACGATATATTATACTCGTGATTTGTCATAAGGGGTGTATATGTGTCGATACAAAACCCTTAGGGTGGCTTCTAACATTTAAAGTTGAAACTGAAATGATATGGAACTATTTATGTCTCGCGTCACGACGTCGGGTCTATCGCGTCGTGACACCAACCTAAGCAGACCTAGGCAGAGAGCATGTTCTTTTTCACATTACAATGTTAAGCTCTACGCGTCGCGATGCCCACATGATCAAACCCAAGGTAGAGAGCCTCTTCTCATTACGCGTCGAGATGCCCACATATTCAAACCAAGGCAGTGAGCACTTTTTGGCTATGCGTCGTGACTCTGGGTGTCGATCAACATGATGCTGACCTATTTTCAAGGCCTAACACCAATTCCTCAAAGACAAAGCTCAAAGTAATGTCCAACACTGTTATCCGAACTTCAACTCAACTTAATATAAACTCATTTTATATCCTCAATTAAACACAAACCATTTATTTTAATATCATCAAATCACAAATTATAATCCCCATGACATTCATAGACATAAAAGCTTCATTTCATGTTAATACCATCAAGACACTTCTCTAAACACATATGACTAACTTTACCAATGCCAATTATGCAATTCTCTTTGCTAGGGTATGCAAGGTGTGAATTGGGGCTTTTCTTTTTCAGGCTTAAAATTGAAATTAGAAGAGGGAAAATGATAAAGGACTTACTATGCTTGCGATGTGCTTGGATCATCACTTATTGCACCTAAAATAGCTTGAGGAAGAAGAAGAAAATTTGAAAATTCCTCCATAGTTGCTCACATTTTTTTACCTTAAAGGGAGATGAATGAATAGTCCCCTATTTATAGAGAAAGGCTGATTTTTTTGTAATTAAATGAGTGGTTGGATTTGGGCCACATTGCCTATTCTAATCACTTATCAAAATTACTGTAGCAGCTATGGAAATTTCAATTTTTGACTTATTTCTTATTTAAATTTGGAAAATTGTCCATGCGAAAGCTTTTGCTTCTTCCTTGATTTATGTGCCTGAATCATTGTCTCTTCTATCCTGGTCCTCTCCATCCACCATCACCATCCCAACGGGTTTCTTACCCTGGCTCTTGTTTTTCCCGAGCTCATCGGGTTATCTTCTCCTCCTTCTCTAACAATACAAACCTAAACTTAGAGAGTCCCACAATATTAAGTGTACTCGTTGAGCACTTGGGAAACGCATTATGAATAATACATATTATTCATAATACTTCATCGAATTAAATAAGTTAATTCGAATCGTTTAATCGGTTAAACGATAACACATGCATTGTGGATTTTGGTCATTTAATAATTAATATGTATTTGTATTTAATACAAAACTCAATTTGATACATATTAATTAATTTTCAAATGAGACTTTGACACATGCCATATATATATGCATTTTTTTAATGTAAATAAAAATTCATATAAAATAATAATTATATTAATTAATTATTTAGATATTTAATTGTTAAATATTTGAATAATTAATTGATAAACGTTTTCATAATTATTATGATAAATGTTTAATTATTATTGGTGACACATGGAATGATTTATTAAGCTTAAGTGTTCAAATTTGATTTGTCCAACTTAGAGCTTATCTTATATTGATTTTGATTTAATGAAATTAAAATATAAAAATGACCACTTTGACCCTACAAAGTCGGTCACTTGGATTTTTAAGGTAAAAAATTTTCATCTTCCTTATTCTAACCACCATAGCCGAAACTTGAGAGAGAGAAAGCCCTAGGGTTTATTTGATCAAATCATGAAGAAAATAAAGGAAAATTCAAGAAAAAGCTTAGGAAATCAAGGGATTAAAGGTAATCTTCTACAATCCTAAGTTTGGAAATTTGTTTCATGTTTTCTTCAATTGTTAGAATAGTTCTAGGGTTCCTTTTTTTGATAAAATTAAGGCTTTTGGTTTTGGTGGATGGATATGGAAGTGGTGTTGCATGTGTAAAGTATTTTGGATTCAATTAGTGTAATTATTGTCCAATTTGATCATTAGATGATATGTTGCCATTCTAGAGTGTTATGACCACTCTTTTAATGCCTATAAATGTTCTTAGGTGGTTTATGTGTGGTGACTTTAATTGGTGTTTTGATTAATTGGATTAATCTTGAAAAATTGGTTTTAAAGCATGAAAATTGACAATTATTGCTTCTGGATCAGATCTGGAAATACTGTTCATATGGTGATGAAAATAATGTCTTATTAATTTATTGGATATGTTTTTGGTGTTGGAACAATTGCAAAAATTGTTTCGGAGTTGAAATAAGCGAAAACGGCGAAAAATGGCGTTACTGGGTGACTTTTGAGCCAACCAGGTGACGGCTGTCCAAACAGTGAATTTTTTCACTGTTCGGGCATCCCATGAACTGCCCTAACACTATTGTGGCTGACCTGGGTAGTCCCCATAAGTTTTTGGTAGTCGATTTGGTCAAAAAAGAGTTTTATGCCATTTTGCGGAAAAATATTTTTGTAAAAATTTCGCGACGTTTCTTAGTTGTTTATGTCATTATTTGATATCGAATAAACATGTTTAGGTGAAATATGAATAAATTATTCATATTGGATATTCAATAATTGATCCGCTAAATTAAAAAGTTTTAAAATTACGATTTCGCCCGAACCGCGCTTCCGCTGCGCCCTTCGCTCAAAACCCCAACATCTATGATCACAAACCTCACTCTCTGTGGTTTTCTCTTTCTAACCTTTGACTCCCCTTCTACACCAACCGTTATATTCCCAATAGTAATTTCTTCCCTCTTTCTATTAGGCTCGCTTATGTCTATTATCATGTTTTCCTTTCCAACTTCTCGATCTTCATCATGATTTTTATAAGGGTAGTTACCTCAATTTCTTTTCAAGCATTCTCCATTTCCAATCACAAATTCTCTTCTATATTTTCCATTTATTATGTCGTTGAAGTCTCCAAAGCTCTATGGTTTCCATCTTCTAGCATCGTCTTAATGTGTTTGCTGTTTTTTGTACTGATCCCTATAGATGGTGCCAACTGTTGAAGACGGTTTCTCATTCCAAGGTTAATATGGGAAATTAACCCCTCGAACAAACCTCCCTCAAGGAGTGAATTTATTTAGTTAGTAGGGAACCAAAAGAAAATTTAGCAAACATATAAGAAAAAGTAAAATTTATGTAGTTCGATGGAGAGTGGCTGCAACCTATGTCCACATGAGAAATATGTGTATTTTATTACTACTCATGGTCAAGATCAACCTGAGCTACAAGCAAAGGAGGAATACAAGAAAATAAAAAATAAACACCTCGGGTCTTTATTAGACATGAGACAATATTAATCCACGAACGGTTTAATCATTAAATATCCCTAGTCGTAGTATTATCGAGACTGGACATCAATAATGCGGAATATACTAGTATTACACTTGTGCACATTATGGAAGCTTAAAGGTATAGTTCTCATATATTTAAGTATTGGATACTTATACAAGTGTGATAGGAGGTTCTGTTAGCCGTTGGACCGGGAACAGCTTCACTCTGGATAGACCCCTCGGAATCTCATTGGTAGTATGACTATGTGTCTATGGGAATCCGAATCAGGGTAGGTGTATGTGGTCTTAAACTAAGACTTGCATCGCTAATACTTGCGACAATCAGTACGTTTTGGTTTTGGTCGTTCGGGGCTTTAACAGGTTTTGTGTATGCCTCTTCTGGGTTTACTGAGAATCGTAGTGTATTGGGTGTGATGTCAAGATGGAAGTATCACTTCAGTCATATGGAGAAGATGATCACGCAGTGATACATAACTAGTACTCTCAAATGCTGCAGCAATCGGGATAGTATGACTAGGTCATGATTATCCCATTAAAGAGACTAGTTGCTAGTGATCCGATATATGCTTCGTACAGGGCAGACACAATTCCAGCCCTAGGCCTAGCATATGACATCAGATACTGGATCGTAATACGCAATACATAGTATACTATACCTGATATAGATTATATATTCTTCGTTGAATATTTCTGGAGAATTGGGTAGGCACGGTGCTTTGCTAGAAGCCAACCATGTCTTGTAAATCCATGAGAACGTGGTACGCGGTACGCACGTATCAGATAGCCCGATAATCGGATTTACTACCAACATATCCAGGAATCTCTTGGGTCACTTCCCAAAGATTCACCGATGACATTTGACTCGAACAGAATTAATCTGAGATTAATTATGAGAGACATAAAATTTATCTATGATTAATTACGGAAATAATTTATCCGGGATAAAATTTGAATAGAAGAGAGAACGTGATTAATTTGGAATTAATCGATTAAATAATATATTGGATATATTAATTGAAATCGGATTTCAATGCGGAATTAAAATTGGATTTTAATTCGGGCGAACGAATTAATTTAGAATTAATTCACAAGCGACTTTCGTAATAATTTGCTAGGCACTATTATTTAATTAAATTGGATTTAATTAAGTCGCAACGGAAAAATTCATTTAATCGATTAAACGAATTCGGGCCCAAAATGTGTTGCGTAACCCAATCAAATTTTGAATTTAAAGTGGGACTCACTTCACTTACATCACTATTCACTTTTTGGTGATGGAAGTCTAATCATCTTTTTGGTTATGGAAGTGGTTGAGAGCATTAAATGGATTTTTTCTCTCAACACACTTATCTTGGTTTTTAGAAAACCATATACACAACTTTTGTAAGTTGACTTTGGTATTAATTTTTAAAACAAAATACAAAAGAAAAACAACTCTCTCTTCTCTCTTAGGGCTTGGCCGAGAGATTCTTCTTCTCCCTTGGAAATTTTGCTTCAAAATTTCTAGCAAGCTAGCACTTCAAGAGTTGATTAATGTGATAGGGAAACTCACCCTAGGGTTGGATTTACTCAACAAAGCTTGGAGCTTCCAACAAACATATAAAATTTTTGAAATTCCACATCCAATCATTGTAAGTTTTTCTGCAACTCTCTTGATCATTCACACACAATATCATGTATTAGAGACCTTGGGCATGTCTAGGACACTAACAATGGTATCATGAGCATATCTAAGCATGATTTGTATTTAGGGTTTATATACTTTATTTGGGGATTTTGTGCTCGGAGTTTGATTTTTTCAAAATTGGTTGCTTGGTTATACTTTGATGATGATTAATTGGATTTGTGCATCATAAGAATTGAGAAAATGGATTAGATTAATTTTTCCCCAAATTCTTGGGCTTGGCTGAAATTGAACCCTTATACACTCATGCTAATTTTTTGATTTTAGACTATTGGATGAGTTTAAAGCATGAAATAAATCTTGTATGTTGATTTAATTGGATTGAAATCAAATTGAGTATTATTTTGTGCCCTATTCCCGTGGAGTGTGAAGCATGTAATAGATTGATTTTACTTCAATTTGTGTTGGACATGGTTTGGATAATTAAGCATGATTAATTTAATTAATTAATGTTTTAGAAATATTAGATTAATAAATTAATTGTGTTAATTACACTTTAATAGAAAATAATGTGATATTTGGAATATTATATTAGAATAAATTAGTCTTAAATTGGATTGGGCTAATTTGTTGTATTTGGGCTTAATGGGCCTGGTTGGGCCAAGCATGGTTTTGGAAAATTGGATTAGATCCAAATTAGGCCTAAAACCATTTCCATAAAGTCCAAATATGACTTTTAGACCTTTTAAAATTTAATTGAGCCTAATGGGCCAATTGATTTTTTGGCAAATGGTGATTCCTAATTGGGCCTTGGTACTTGGATTGGATCCATAATGGCCAAAGCTCATTCCTTAAGAATTAATTGAAAGCCCATTGGACTTTAATTGAATAGTATTGGATACTAATTGGGCCTTTGAGACCCTTTAGATTGGATTTGGAATTCAAGCACATTAATATGTGTAATTATTTAATTTGGAATTAAATTCGAATTAGTATTGAATACAATTTAAATTAGATTTAAAATTGTAGTTCGATAAAATTCAAGAATACGTACTTTGAGTATTTATTCTTAAACGAGTTGGACTCGCGCAAATCAAATCGTTGTTTGAACATTGGATGGTCATTAATTCAAAGATTAATTAATTGGATTAGATTGATTGAATAACATGCTTTGTGTGAATACCTGGATGTATTTGTATGAATAATGTATGAGGGCTATTTTGGAAATTGTTGTAATAAATTTGGAATTTATTAAATTGGACATGCGTGTCTAGCCTATTATCTCTTTACTCTTTGTATTTCTCTTCTCACCAATTCCCCTCAATGTAAATGACGTTTCTTTAATGTATTATGTAATTGGCTAGAAGTATGAATAGTGCTAGCGGGAGAGAGGAAAGTGAGAGATTTGTTCTAGGAACAAAGTTTGTTATATATCCATCTGTATATCATTATTAATTTATTTGCGCCTTATTATGCTTTTAGAATGCATGCTTAAGGGTGTATGATGAGACCTAATCAAAGATAATAAATTGGATGCCAATTTACGCGAAAAATCATCACTTTAACATTAAGCGTTTTCCTTCCATTGAGTGGTTCTCTCTCAAGGTCCAAGATTGGCTTTGATTTTGGCCAAAGTCAAGATCATTGTCCATCGCGGATGTGTTTTAACTACAAATGCTTTGTTATATATCGCATGTCTTGGGTAGTTGTGACTTGTTGGCCAAAGTCAAGGTCACTTATGTACATCGACGTAGATTACAAAGCTTTCCCACTATCAATGGGTCACGCTTAACTGGAATCATTAAGCTTGTTGAGCCAAAGCCAATGCTTAGTTGATTCAGAGGAAAAGGTTAGGTTATATATATTGGATATATATTTGGACTTGGAGGTCCACCTACCGGATCTAGGAATTGGATGGGATCCAATTGATCTTAGAGATCTACCTAGTTAAGTTTCATAATCTTGTTGGCCAAAGTCAGGTTGTGTGTTATTTAACGGGATCCTAGCCCATTAGGAAACTGGGTTTCCCGAGTACTCAACAGAGGGTTAGAGGCTCGCCGAAAAATAGTGGGAGGCCAGTATTAATTTGCAATTTCATTTAATACTTGCCAAATACGCGCTTTTAAATTATTTTCGTCGTTATATATTTATATTAGTTGGACTAATATTTTATTATTTTCTTTGAACAGCTAGACTGTACCATAACTTCATTTGTAGTTGATTATATAGTTGGACTATAGTATTCATTACATTTGACAATACCCGATATCTTTGATTGAATAGTTAGACTATTGCAATCAATATGACTGGAAAGATTAGCGTCAGAGACATCGTCATGGGCGATAATGTCTTTAACGGCTCCAATTTTCCAGAGTGGGAGATGAAACTCAGGATTGTCCTGGGAGCCGAGAAGTTGCTCTATGTAATAGACAGACCTCTCGGGCCTGAACGAGTTGTTGATCATGAGCTTTGGAAGACTCACAATGATGACAACTCAACTGCTCAGTCTGTCATGCTTGCCGCAATGACCCCTCAATTTCGTCGTCAAAACAATGGATTGGATCTCTACAACATAATGTTGAAATTGAAGGACCTTCATAGATCTAACCTTAGATCACAGAAGTACGAATTGCAGAAGAAGTTATTTCGCTCTCGTATGTCAGAGGGTACATCTGTCGAGCATTATGTGTCGCAAATGATTGCTGACATCGAACAGCTAGGTCAGCTGGGCATAACCTTTGAGGCTGAGACTTCCATAGATTTGATCTTACAGTCTCTACCTGACTGTTGGGGCGGGCTCATCATGAACTACAATATGATGAACCAAAAGAAGACTTTTGGAGAGTTGATGGTGATTCTGAAAGAGACAGAGACAAAGCTTCTGAAAGGCAAGAAGCGTGAGGCACACTTCGCTTCGATATCTCAGAAGGCCAAGGCTTGGCCGAAGGCTTCTAGAGGTGTGAAGAAGAAGAAAAGAAAAGGCAAGGCCAAATCATCAAAGTCTTCTGGGAAGGAAAAGGACAAATCCTAATATGTCTGCCTACAGTGTGGAAAAACAGGGTCACTGGAAGCGTGACTGCCGTGAGTAAGGCGCACATGAAGGAAGTGAAGGCTGGCAAGGCTCCGGCTTCAGGTATGTTTCATAGTGACGTATGTGGGCCCATGTCTAACCAGGCTAGAGGTGGATATGAATACTCTGTAACCTTTACGGATGATGCATCACGTTATTGTTATGTGTATCTTATGAGACCCAAGTCGGAAACTTTTGAGAAATTCAAAGAGTTTCGACACGAAGTAGAAAAACAGACCGATAAAAATATTAAAAATTTACGGTCAGACCGTGGTGGAGAATACTTGAGCAATGAATTTCTTGATTAATTGAAAGAGTATGGTATTCTTTCAAAGTGGACTCCTCCCGGAACACCTCAACTGAATAGTGTGTCCGAACGGAGAAATCGAACTTTGTTGGACATGGTAAGGTCAATGATGAGTCAAATTGAGGTACTAATTTCCTTCTGGGGATACGCATTGAACAATGCAATACTTATTTTGAATAAGGTTCCGTCAAAATATGTTGTTAGAGAGACTCCATATGAAATATGGACAGGAAAGAAACCGGGTTTCTCATCTGAAGATTTGGGGATACTTGGCATACGTTAAATGTTTGGATGGTACCCAAACTAGAACCCAAATCGGATAAGTGGCCTATTTGTAGGTATCCTAAGGAAACCAAAGGAGATTACTTTTACAACCCACAAGAGAACAATGACTGTGAAGGGGTTTTAGGGGCTAAATCCGGTAACGCAGCGGGGAAACGGTGGAAAATCAAATTTTCCGATTTCAAAACTTTTTTCTCGGATTAATTAAATAAACATATTTATTTAATTACCCAATAATCAAATTATGAAATAAAATTCAATAAATCAAATTTAAGTGAATTTACCGAATTGCCCTTACACTTGGTATTTTGTTCATTTTAGTCCGAAATTGTTCAAATCAATTTTGGATGATTCTAAATCATTTCTAAGATGAACTTAGCATGTTCAAAACATCAAAACATCAAAAGCAACAAAAATCCCCAAAATTGCTTATTTGGCCGAGAGCCTCCAAAGGGGGGGGGGGGGGGATTTGCATCTTTCAATTTCATGCTTCAAAACACATCAAGATGTAATCCAATCAACATGAAACTTTATATGCATCATATACACATCCTTATACACAACATAAATGAAAAACCCAAATTTGGACTAGGTCTTAAACCCTAATTTTTCAATTTCTTCAAATTGGACAAATTAGACCAAATTGTTAAATCAATTACTTCAATCATCATTCTTCCATCCAACCAAAGTCTCAACACAATGAATGAAACAACTCTAGATCAAATCTAGGTCATCTAAGAGTGGGTCAACAACTCTAGATTAGCAACAAAGTTTCCAAAACCTTAAAAAAGAATACTTATAACTACACTAGTCACAAGCTTCCATCATATACATGCTCAACACTTTCACCAAACTTTCCATTCATAAAAAACACAAAGAATAAAGAAAATAAAACATGATAACATCACAAGAAGTAGCCTAGAACATAAGGAACAATTTCCTCTCTAATAGCAAGTTAAGAAAAAACTTACTAAATCCAAGCCTTTTCCTTTCTTCTCTCTCGCTTCTTTTTGTTTTCTTTAATGGAGTTTAGGTTTAGAAAGTTATTAGGTTATTTACCAAATGAAAATAAAACAATATATACTTGTTACACAAAGGCCTTGGCCGAAATCCAAACATATATATTAGGAAATGTAATTTCAATTTCATTTGATTTCAATTTCATCAACTTGTTAATATCTAATAAACACTTTATAGATATTTTAATTAAGTCAACAAAGGCAATTAAATCAATAATCCAAAGTTAAGATATTTATATTTTAATTAAATTAATCATTTAACAATTAATTAATTAATTAATTAATTAAATACAAATATATTAAATATATGTATTAATATTTACATTAAATATCAAATACATATATTCATTTAGGATATTAGTCAAATATCTCAATTTGACTATTAATTAATGTGTATTTAAATTAATCAAGTATTAAATGTAAATACACAATAATTAAGGAAATGACTATCGGGTCCCTTTAGCATGTATTTTTCGTTTAACCTTTAAACGACTTTATAAATAATCAATATTATTTATAAATGTTGCTCTAGTGCTCTACGAGTATATTTCATTATTGAGACTCTCTAGATTCAGGTATATCCGTCACGAAATCCAATTTCGTGTCCATAATTTATCCACCCGTAAATTATGACGATCACGGATAAACTCGCTGAATCATACAGGTGGTCGGGTCATGGCAAATGTATAATTCCTCCGTCACAGGTATCCGGATAATATCCCAGAGATATAGATGTAAACGTCAAATCTCTATGGGGATTATCCAGTCGACTATTCTATTAGCAATCTCAAAAAAGAATGTTTAGAACTAGCTTCTAAACTTTACCACGGGCCCATGGTTTTATCTGATTGCTAATCATATGGACTACCTATGCTCTGGTACACAGAACTGACGGATCCTATCTTGATACACATAGGACACCCTGAGGATCTATCTACACCCAACGAACAGGCGGAGGTCTGATCTAAATAGATCGGTGACGTGACTGCCATCTAAGTGTAGAAGATGTCTCATGTGCCCACAATGGCATCTCAAGTCTAAGAATCACAAGTGCTACTCAACCCGAGAAGATTCTTATTGACGTTGGTGTACCATCCATTAAGAATCTTCGGTGAGTCGTTCAGTGTTTATCCGCTATAAACACCCACACGTCTATACTAGTCTCCAAGACTAATGGTTCATTGAGAAACCATTGGAATCATATATTCCAGTATACGACATGTACCGGTCTCAACGGGTTTACTTTACTGACCAAGTAGTGTAAACCTTGACCAGGAACTGTCTGAGAATGACAACGTCATGATACTACTCAATGTCAGTTGCGACGCTTTTGCAACAGTACCATGACTAATCATTCTAAGGTCATTACGTCTTTACCATATAAAAAGATACATTATATTATAGAAACTGCATATATTATTCATAATAATAATGTTTTACAGAAGTATTCAAAAGAAATACAACCGGGAATTGGCGCTCTGAGCACCAACCCCAACAAAATCTCCCACTTGCTCTAGTGCCAATAACGATTGTATCTAATACCCATCGACTCCACGTGTTTATCAAACAACTTCGGAGGTATGGCCTTCGTCAGCGGGTCTGCTACATTATCTTCACTCGGTACCTTGCACACGACAATATCCCCTCGCGACACAATCTCTCGAATGATGTGGTACTTGCGTTCCACATGCTTCGACTTCTGATGCGCCCTCGGTTCCTTTGCTTGCGCAATGGCTCCAGTATTATCACAGTATAACGGAATCGCATTCTCGATACTTGGGACAACTCCCAATTCTGTGATAAAGTTCTTTATCCACACAGCCTCTTTTGCAGCTTCAGAAGCTGCAATATATTCCGCCTCAGTGGTGGAATCTGCTGTCGATCCCTGTTTGGAACTCTTCCAACAAACTGCACCTCCGTTAAGGGTAAATACGAATCCAGATGTAGACTTTCTATCATCGGGATCCGATTGGAAATCAGAATCCGTATACCCGTTAACTTGCAGTTCGTTTCCTCCATAAATTATTAACTTATCCTTAGTACCTTTAAGATACTTGAGGATATGTTTAATGGCCATCCAATGGTCATTACCTTGATTGGACTGATACTGACTAGTTACGCTAACAGCGAAACTGATATCAGGCCTCGTACATAACATGGCATACATTATGCTACCCAATCACAAAGCATAAGGTTGGTTAGACATTCTAACCTTCTCATCTTCTGTTTGTGGACACATCTTCTTTGAAAGATGAATCCCATGTCTGAACGGTATGTTTGTTGTCTTACAGTTACCAAAATATACCGTTCCAAGATCTTATCTATGTACGTTGATTGGGATAACCCAATCAGCCTCCTTTGTCTATCTCTATAGAGTTTTATCCCTAAAACATAGGAAGCTTCTCCCAGGTCCATGGGAGAAATTCTTACAGAGGTATGCTTTGACGCCTTGTAACATACCTAAATCATTCCAATGATTAGGATGTCATCAACATATAGGACTAAAAATACGACCATGCTCCCACTGGCCTTCTGATACACACAGATTCTTCGAATTCTTGAGAAAACCAGACGATCTAATAATCTCGTCGAATCGAAGATTCCAACTTCGTGAAGCTTGTTTAAGTCCATAAATGGACTTCTTAAGCTTACATACCATGCCCGAGTTTTCGCTGGAGCAAAACCTTCCGGCTGTTCCATATAGATTTCTTCATCAAGAAATCCATTTAGAAAAGCCGTTTTGACATCCATTTGCCAAATCTCGTAGTCATGATACGCAGCAGCTATAGAAAGAAAAATCCGAATAGACTTAAGCATTGCTACTGGCGAAAAAGTTTCATCGTAGTCGACGCCAGGTCGCTGCGTGTAACCTTTTGCTACCAGTCGGGCCTTGTAAGTTTCAACCTTACCGTCAGGCCCGCGCTTCCTCTTGTAAAACCATTTACAACCGATAGGAACAATTCCTTCGGGAAGCGGAACCAAGTCCCAAACTTGATTCTCATGCATTGAGTCTATCTCGGATTTCATGGCACTTGCCATTTCACGGAGTCGATGTCCAACATCGATTCTCTATAGGTGAAAGGATCTGTCTCTTCAACTAAGAGAACATCCAGACTCTTTTCTTGTATCAAATACAAGCGTTCAGGAGGTCTAGATACCCTTTGACCTACGGAGTGTGTGTGGTGTTGAAGGTCCTTCATCTACTTGAACTTCAGGTTCCTCCGTTGGTTCGTTGTTTTCAGGTTGGACTTCATCAAGCTCAACCTGTCTATGATTACCACCTTCTGACAAAAATTCTACTTCTAGAAATTTTGCGAAGCGAGCTACGAACACATTTCGATGCTCGGTATCATAGAACAGATATCCCCTCGTATTCGAAGGATATCCGACAAACCTAAACTTTTGCCCTCGAGGCGAAAGCTTATCTTGCTGAGTCACCCTGACATAGGCAGGACAACCCCAAACCTTAATATAATTAAGATTTGGTCTCCTACCGAACCATATCTGATACGGAGTCGTAGGAACAACTTTTGAAGGAATCTTGTTCAAAAGATGTGCAGCTGTTAAAAGAGAGTAGCCCCATAAATAATAGGGCAAATCTGTGAAACTCAACATTGATCGGACCATATCCAATAAAGTCTGATTTCTCCTCTCAGACACTCCATTGTGCTGTGGAGTACCTGGAGGAGTATATTGAGCGAGAATCCCATTCTCCTTCATATAATCCATGAACTCACCACTCATATATTCGCCGCCTCGATCAGATCGAAGGCATTTAATATATTGACCAGTTTGTTTTTCTACTTCATTTCGGAACTTTGAACTTTTCAAAGGTTTCCGATTTATGTCGCATCAAATAGACATAACCGTACCGTGACAGATCATCGGTAAAGGTAACGAAGTACGAATAACCACTGTGAGCAGTCTGACTTAGTGGACCACATACATCAGAATGTACGAGTTCCAGTAAGTTAGTGGCGCGGTGTCCAACACCAGAAAATGGGGCTTTGGTCATCTTACCCTGAATACAGGATTCACAAGTTGGATAAGATTCAATGGTAAGATC
Source organism: Zanthoxylum bungeanum (assembly GCA_019454045.1). Taxonomy (NCBI): domain Eukaryota; kingdom Viridiplantae; phylum Streptophyta; class Magnoliopsida; order Sapindales; family Rutaceae; genus Zanthoxylum; species Zanthoxylum bungeanum. The sequence goes on from SKCR01007292.1 coordinate 28,163, forward strand.
TGGTATCAAACCATTCCTAACCAATTGGGTAAGGCGTTTAACGCCTATGTGACCAAGCCGCATATGCCAAAGTTCAGTATCATTAATTACAGGTAAACTACGTTTATTAACTCCAGTATTTAAAATATATTTTTGAAGTTTGCAATGTATAATGACCATGCTGGTTTGGACAACAAGGATCTGAATATTATTTATATCATATAAATATAAAGAACTGTTCTTAATATTAATACAAAAGCCTTCTGTATCCAATACAAAAAGTGATATAATATTAGCTACACATCCTGGTACAAAATGGCATTCATTTAACAAAAGTGTCTCATTCGGTAATGAGATCTCGCATACTCCCACTGCAACTGCATCCAAAGAGTCTCCACTCCCGAATCGCAACTGCATCTCTCCGGGCTTCAGCCTCCTACTTTCCTTCAGCACCTGCAACGAATTGCAAATGTGAATGGGACAAGCAGAATCTAAAATCCAGCTGGATGTAACGGCTTCACAAGCCAAAGATAAATCAATAACTGGAAAAATAAATGTACCTGATGTAGATGCTCTATCTCTCCTCAGGGGGGACGATGTAATCAGGACAGTTCCTTTTCCAATGCCCGACTTGCCCTTTGCAGTGTTGTGGCATTTGTCATCAGAAGCCCTCTTGGGCTTAGCTATCTTTGCCTGTTTTTGAGGACCGAAACCCTTCTTCTTCTTCCCTTTCTTCTTCTTTCCCTTGTGACCATGTCTGGGAAGAAGCAGAGAAAGAAGTAGGTCTCGGAGGGGGAGTCGGTACTCCCTTCTTGAGGTCCTCTTCCGCCGTGAGCAACATCCTATGCAGCTCTTGGTAGGTACAGACAGTCCATTCATGTTGAAGTACATCACGAACTGGCGATATGAAGCTGGGAGTGAACCAAGAATGACTCTCCTACCGAGAATGTCATTCAGGATGAGATTATGTTGCCTCAATTGATCTATCAAATCGATCATCTGAAGAACATGTGGGCTAACATCTTGCACCTCATCCAGACGCGCATGGAACAGTTCCATTGCGACTTTGTGAACAATCATTTGTTCTTGGTTCTCAAACGATTGTCTCAATCGCGTCATCATACTATACGAATCTAGCATACCATAGTATTGTTTCTTGAGTTTCGGAGACAGTGAACTAAGGATGTATGATTTAACCCTTAAATCATCATCCTTCCAAGTTTCAAAAACTTGGCGTTCCTCCTCCGTAGCGTCCGCACCCACAGCAAGGGGCAACGGACCCTCAAGAACATATCCCAGCTTTTCGGAATCGAGGACAATCCTCAAATCCAATTCCCAGTCAGCGAAGTTCTCAGCGCCTTTAAGTTTGTTCGCATCAAGCATACGCGCAAACTGATTTGTGGATTGTGCCGCCATCGCAAATCTATCATATAGATCACGAAAAACGGTTAGCAGAAATCAAGCAGTTTCATATAATATCAAAAGCATAAACTAGATCATGGATTTTTAATCTAAAATGCCTCTCCCACTAATCATGCAATACTGTAATCCCCAAACAGAATACAAAGATTTAATAATTAAATTAAATAAATAGTGAAAAGTGGATCCCGTGATATATTTCAGCTCACAGCAGAGGCACGGTCTCGCCTACGTATATTCATCAAGAGACAACTCATTTGTCAATCATTCACTAATGACTCATGGGTTTCCGGTCCTGGTCGTTTCTCGTTGTCGCTGCAAAGGCAGGCCCACAAGGAGACGTACCAAGGTTAAACTTGTCAATGATAAACTCAAGTTACTTACGTAATCCTGACAGCTAGGGCACGTTCAGAATTCCGCTTTCGCTTGAATTTATCTAGTATCTATATACATCCGGTATATAAATCCCTATCGGCTACACCCTCACAGCAGAGGCACGGTCTCGGATGTAGTCACAGAGAAATATTCATAAACCATATTGACAAGACGGACCACATAACATGCATCAAATACATAATTACATTTAAACCTTATTAATTAGGGATTTTCCGCTAAGTGTCATACACCCTAAATCTAACCAATTTAGATCTAATAAGCATGTATAAAGTCAAGAAAACATGATTAAACATTGATTTAATTAAGGCTAATCATTTAAGGGGCCTAGAATCAGACTCGCTCTGATACCATTTTGAAGGGGTTTTAGGGGCTAAATCCGGTAACGCAGCGAACAGCGGAAACGGTGGAAAATCAGATTTTCCGATTTCAAAACTTTTTCTCGGATTAATTAAATAAACATATTTATTTAATTACCCAATAATCAAATTATGAAAAAAAATTCAATAAATCAAATTTAAGTGAATTTACCGAATTGCCCTTACACTTGGTATTTTGTTCATTTTAGTCCGAAATTGTTCAAATCAATTTTGGATGATTCTAAATCATTTCTAAGATGAACTTAGCATGTTCAAAACATCAAAACACCAAAAGCAACAAAAATCCCCAAATTGCTTATTTGGCCGAGAGCCTCCAAATGGGGGGGGGAATTGTGCATTTGCAATTTCATGCTTCAAAACACATCAAGATGTAATCCAATCAACATGAAACTTTATATGCATCATATACACATCCTTATACACAACATAAATGAAAAGCCCCAAATTTGGACAAGGTCAAAAACCCTAATTTTTCAATTTCTTCAAATTGGACAAATTAGACCAAATTGGTTAAATCAATTACTTCAATCATCATTCTTCCATCCAACCAAAGTCTCAACACAATGAAACAACTCTAGATCAAATCTAGGTCATCTAAGAGTGGGTCAACAACTCTAGATTAGCAACAAAGTTTCCAAAACCTAAAAGAATACTTATAACTACACTAGTCACAAGCTTCCATCATATACATGCTCAACACTTCACCAAACTTCCATCATCAAAAACACAAAGAATAAAGAAAAGAAAAACATGATAACATCACAAGAAGTAGCCTAGAACATAAGGAACAATTTCCTCTCTAATAGCAAGTTAAGAAAACTTACTAAATCCAAGCCTTTCCTTTGTTTTTCCTTTCTTCCTCTCTAGCTTCTTTTGTTTTCTTTAATGGAGTTTAGATTCGAAAGTGTATTAGGTTATTTACCAAATGAAAAAGAAAACAATATATACTTGTACACAAAGGCCTTGGCCGAAATTCACAAGCATATATATTAGGAAATGTAATTTTAATTTCATTTGATTTCAATTTCATTAACTTGTTAAATATCTAATAAACACTTTATAGATATTTTAATTAAGTCAAAAAAGGCAACTAAATCATTTAATCCAAATATCCAAATGTTAAGATATTTATATTTTAATTAATTTAATCATTTAACAATTAAATAATTAATTAATAATTAAATACAAATATATTAAATATATGTATTAATATTTACATTAAATATCAAATATATATATTCATTTAGGATATTAGTCAAATATCTCAATTTGACTATTAATTAATGTGTATTTAAATTAATCAAGTATTAAATGTAAATACACAATAATTAAGGAAATGACTATCGGGTCCCTTTAGCATGTATTTGCGTTTAACCTTTAAACGACTTTATAAATAATCAATATTATTTATAATGTTGCTCTAGTGCTCTACGAGTATATTTCATTATTTAGACTCTCTAGATTCAGGTATATCCGTCACGAAATCTAATTTCGTGTCCATAATTTATCCACCCGTAAATTATGACGATCACGGATAAACTCGCTGAATCATTCAGGTCGAGGTCATGGCAAATGTATAATTCCTCCGTCACAGGTATCCGGATATATCCCAGAGATATAGATGTAAACGTCAAATCTCTATGGGGATTATCCAGTCGACTATTCTATTAGCAATCTCTAAAAGAATGTTTAGAACTAGCTTCTAAACTTTACCACGGGCCCATGGTTTTATCTGATTGCTAATCATTTGGACTACCTATGCTCTGATACACAGAACTGACGGATCCTATCTTGATACACATAGGACACCCTGAGGATCTATCTACACCCAACGAACAGGCGGAGGTCTGATCTAAATAGATCGGTGACGTGACTGCCATCTAAGTGTAGAAGATGTCTCATGTGCCCACAATGGCATCTCAAGTCTAAGAATCACAAGTGCTACTCAACCCGAGAAGATTCTTATTGACGTTGGTGTACCATCCATTAAGAATCTTCGGTGAGTCGTTCAGTGTTTATCCGCTATAAACACCCACACGTCTATACTAGTCTCCAAGACTAATGGTTCATTGAGAAACCATTGGAATCATATATTCCAGTATACGAAATGTACCGGTCTCAACGGGTTTACTTACTGACAAAGTAGTGTAAACCTTGACCAGGAACTCTCTGAGAATGACAACGTCATGATACTACTCAATGTCAGTTGCGACGCTTTTGCAACAGTACCATGACTAATCATTCTAAGGTCATTACGTCTTTACCATATAAAAAGATACATTATATTATAGAAACTGTATATATTATTCATAATAATAATGTTTTACAGAAGTAATCAAAAGAAATACAACCGGGAATTGGCGCTCTGAGCACCAACCCTAACACAAGGTATTTGTTGCTCTACATGCGGTTTTCCTCGTAAAGGAATTCCTAAATGCAGTGGTAAGTGGGAGGAAAGTAGAACTCGATGAAAATCGTAGTGATATTGTTCCTAGCACAGATTCCTTAATGGAACACGAACAGTTCATCAGGGATGAGACTGTACCACAATCTTCTAATACACAAGAACCCCGTAGATCGGAGAGAGTTAGAAATAACCTGAGAGGTATGGGTTTCTAATCTCACCTCATGTAGATATTAATCTTATTGAGGATAATGAGCTGGCTACGTATGATGAAGCGATACAAGGTATCGAATCCGCTTTATGGCAATATGCCATGAAGTCCGAAATGGATTTCATGTATACCAACCAAGTTTGGGCACTGGTTGATGCACCAGAAGGCGTTAAGCCGATTGGTTATAAATGGGTCTTCAAGAAGAAGACAGACATGGATGGCAACATAGAAATATACAAAACTAGGCTTGTAGCGAAATGGTATCGTCAACGACATGGTGTCGATTACGACGAAACTTTTTCACATGTTGCCATGATTAACTCCATTGGGATAATGCTAGCTATTGCTGCATATTTCGATTATGAAATATGGCAGTTGGACGTCAAAACAGCTTTCTTTAACGAAAACCTTTGGGAGGATGTTTATATGCAACAGCTTGATGGTTTTTTCATACCAAAACATGCAAACAATGTTTGCAAGTTAAATCGATCAATATATGGATTGAAGCAAGCATCGCGTTCTTGGAATCAATGTTTTGATGAGATCATAAAAGAATATGATTTTATTTAAAACGAAGATGATTCTTGTTTATATAAGAAGGTTAGTGGGAGAGCACTAACATTCATTGTCTTTTACGCTGATGATGTATTTCTTATTAGCAATGACATTCTCATGCTACAATCGGTGAAAGTTTGGCTTTCATTAAAATTCTTCATGAAAGATATGGGAGAAGCAGCCTTTATTTTGGGAATAATGATCTACGGGGATAGATCCAAAAAGCTGTTTGGACTCTCTCAGAGCTCGTACATTGACAAAGTATTGAAGAGATTCAACATGGATCAGTCTAAAAGGGGACTGCTTCTAGTGTCACATGGCGTCTCTCTATCTAAGGACATGTGTCCTAAAACTCAAGATGGGAGAGATAACATAAGTCGGATCCTATTCGATTCTACAGTCGGATCGATCATGTATGCCATGATATGTACGCGACCTGATGTCTCGTATGCTTTGAGCATGTGTAGTCGCTATCAGGCCGATCCAGGTGATGATCACTGGATTGCTGTTAAGAATATCATTAAGTATCTTAGACGAATTAATGATGCTTTCTTAGTCTATGAAGATGGAGAACTTGAGGT
>SKCR01007293.1:0-43623 GCA_019454045.1 Zanthoxylum bungeanum
TGATAATTGGAAATACTTTAAATAACTTAAAAATTATTCAATATATGATTTTTCTTAAGTTAATTAGACAATAAATCCTAAAACAATGAGTTACATATGCAAAGTCCTAAATCATGTGTGCTTGATGTTACTTAACATAATAGTAATTGTTTGCTATTACTAAAAATTAAGTAAATAATAAATTTTTTCCCTAAGTAGTGTTTTAACACACGATGCTGAAAAATCAAGACACAGAGACTAATTTGTGATTACACCTTAAGTATGCGCACTCACTGTGATAATTAATAAAATATAATCAACTCAAATGCAAATGTCTAATAGCCAATAGTTTAATTACTTATTTATTACAATCTACAGGTGCCATGATGAAGCATATAGAGAAGTTTTAATTTATTGTTATCGGCATTTTCCAATGACACAACTCTTGAAATATTAAATAAATCACACCAATCATCAATCAATTAAATTTTAAAGAAACTTTCGATTGCATGGATAACACGAGGAAATATGGAAGAGCTCTACAGCCACCCTATGCATCTCAACCTACAGTTTGTCACAGTTGTTGGTAATTTAGTGTCATTAAACAGTGATACAACATGAAAACAACAGATCTAACTACTAGAAAAGTAGATCTAGATGCAATAAAACCCTAAAACAATAAGAACTAGAAAAACCTGATTTGATACTCCAAGTCGAGATGATCTCTGTCCTTAAGAACTTATTGGCTCCGTCACAAGTGCTTTACGGATTCGTTTTGCCAACGTTCTCCCAGGATTACTTGGATTCTTCTTGTTCAAGGAGCACTCCTTAAGAAGTGTATGAAGTTGGATCCAAATGGTGGATCTCTCTCTCAAAACAAAGAAAACAACACAGTGCCTTTTTAATTCTTGGATATTACTTGTATATTTCTGTCTTTTACATTTGGAATAAAAGCCTCCTTTTATAAGGCATTGAGACGCCAATAGGGCACCTCTTGGGGTGGGTTGCAACCCTCCAAGGATTGCAACCTCCCATACACCCCTTGAAAATCTCAATGATATACATATCTTATTTAATGAATTTGAGGAATTTACAACAATCCCCCACAATTCTTCAAATATTCATTCAGGCACGTGAGAGAGATATCGTGAGCTAAAGCTGCATCGAAATAGGTAGTTTTCGCCTTGAACCTTTCCTAGTGAATGACAATCGGATTTACTTGGCAGACCAGTGACCCATAGTCTTGAACTTTTCTACCGTTGGTGTAAACCTAGACAATTGCCAACACACAGCTTTAATTCGACCATTTTCCCGTTCTACGGTTGTGTTCATTTTGGCCCTGAACAACAGTCCTGGATTCATCAAGCACTTTAGGGTAACCCGCCTTTAAAGGTTCCCATGGAAGGAGCCTCACTTCTTACTTGAAATAGGTGATCTACTATGAAGAGATAATCTGTCTTTACCCCCATTAGGACTCATCTCCTAATATAGTGATCATTAAAAGCCTTAGCTTATCCTAACCAATGACAGACAACACTCAGCGTCATTATCGGAATGGGAAAGAGTACGAAACTCTTCAGTGTTTGTTTTGAATTGCACAAAGTTTCTGCTGTCCATTTTGAACCTAGATCTTGGGATCTCCAGTCAGCTATGTTGGGTTTCCATAGTGATAATTCATAATTTATAGGCTTCAAGCCCATTCCCATCGATGACTTCTCAACTTGCTCTCGAGGTAAACCTTTAGTTAGTGGATCCGCTAGGTTTTCCTTCGACTTAACATAATCGATCGTTATTATGCCACTTGAGAGAAGTTGACATATGGTATTATGTCTCCGACATATGTGTCGAGACTTACCATTATACATTGTATTTTGGGCTCTCCCAATTGTCGATTGGCTATCACAATGTATGCTAATCGCTGGCACCGGTTTGGGCCAACTAGGAATATCCTCCAGGAAGTTTCTAAGCCATTCTGCTTCTTCTGCTATTTTGTCTAATGCTATGAACTCTGATTCCATAGTAGACCGGGCAATACATGTTTGCCTCGAGGATTTCCATGACACGGCTGCATTACCAAGTGTGAAAACAATTCCACTCGTAGATTTGGAATCCACTGTATCAGATATCCAGTTAGCATCGCTGTATCCCTCTAGTACAACAGGATATCTCTCGTAATGTAGCCCATATTTTGAAATTTCTCTCAGATACCTCAAAACTCTTACTATGGCTTTCCAGTGGTTATGTCCTGGATTGCTCGTATATCTGCTTAGCTGATTCACAGCTTGAGCGATATCAGGTCGTGTGCAATTCGTGAGATACATCAGACTTCCGATGATTCTCAAATACTCTAATTGTGATACGCTTGAACCAGTATTCTTTGATAGATGAAGAGTTGGGTCCACAGGGGTTCTAGCCACATTTAGATCCCTTTTGACATATTTATCAAGTATCTTCTCAATATAATGAGTCTGAGATAAAATATATCTGTCTGATGTCCTAGAAATCTTAATTCCTAGGATCACATCAGCTACTCCCAAGTCTTTCATATCAAATCTGCTGGATAACACGTTTTTGGTAGACTGAATCACTTCATGATTACTACCACTTATCAGCATATCGTCTACATAGAGACACACAATGACATATCCTTTTTGAGTTGATTTGGTGTACACACACTTATCACACTCATTGGTTTTGAACCCACTTGACAACATTTCTTTGTCAAATTTCTCATGCCATTGTTTAGGTGCTTGTTTTAATCCGTACAAGGATTTTACAAGTTTGCACACCTTCTGTTCTTGTCCAGGAACACTAAACCCTTCTAGTTGTTCCATGTAAATCTCTTCTTCCAATTCACCATTCAAGAATGTTGTCTTTACATCCATTTGATGTATTTCAAGACCAAATATAGCTATTATGGCTATGAGCATTCTTATCGATATGATACGAGTCACTGGTGAATAGGTGTCAAAGTAATCAAGGCCTTCATTTTGTCTATAACCTTTTATGACAAGTCTCGCCTTGTACTTATCTATTGATCCATCCGTTTTCATCTTCCTTTTGAATATCCATTTGTAACCCAGTGGCTTACAACCTGGCAGAAGATCAGCCAACTCCCAAGTATGGTTCTGTAGGATTGAATCAATCTCACTGTTAATAGCCTCTTTCCAAAGAGGTGCCTCCGAAGAAGCCATAGCTTCTTTATAGCTTTGAGGCTCATTTTCTAACTAGTATGTCAGAAAATCGGGACCAAACGACTTAGACGTTCTAGCTCTTTTGCTACGTCTAGGCTCGATTGTCTCAACATTTACGCGTTGATCTGATTCTAGGTCAACCTGATCACTGTCCTTGACAGTATCAACTGTTCTTTTGAGAGACTATGTGCGCTGTCTTTCCTTACAAGGAAACGTCTCTTCAAAAAATGTCGCATTCCTTGACTCAATTATCATGTTCGGATTGATGTCAGGAATCTCCAACTTGTGTACCAAGAATCGATACGCACTACTGTTGCGAGCATATCCAATGAATATACAATCAACAGTTTTGGGTCATATTCTAACCTTCTTAGGTTTAGGAACCATTACTTTGGCAAGACACCCCCACACTTTACGGTATTTGTAGGAAGGTACGAAACCTTTCCACAACTCATATGGTGTCTTGTCCAACCTCCTGTGAGGAAGCTTGATTAGAACGTAGTTCGCGGAAAGCAAGGCTTCCCCCCACTACTTCTGGGGTAGACCCAAACTTGTCAACATGGCATTCAATATTTCCTTCAACATTCGGTTTTTGCATTCCGTAATTCCGTCTGGTTGAGGAGAATAAGAAGCAGTGGTTTCGTGAATAATTCTGTGCACATAACAATATTCATCGAATGGTGAAACATATTCACCACCTCTATCACTCCTGATTCTTTTGATTTTCTTGCCAAGTTGATTTTCAACTTCGCTCTTATAGTGTACAAAGCTCTCAATAGCTTCTACTTTGCTTCTCAGCAAGTACACATAGCAGAATCTTGTGTTGTCATCGATAAAAGTGACAAAGTACTTCTTACCGCCTCTTGTTTGCACAATGTTCATGTCACACACGTCAGTGTGTACAAGTTCTAAAGGTTCAGAACTGCGTTCAACAGAATGAAATGATGTTCGATGCATTTTTGCTTCAATGCATGCCTCACACTTATGTTGGCTATCAATTGCAATTTTAGGTATAAGGTCTATGTTAATTAATTTACGCATGGTATCATAATTAACATGTCCTAACCTCTCATGCCATACATTTTGTGACTCAATAATATAAGCAGAAGTACTAGCTTTATTATTCGCACGATTAACAGTCATTACATTCAGTTTGAAAAGGCCCTCAGTTAGGTAATATTTTCCTACATACACATCATTCTTTGTCATTACAAACTTATCAGAAACAATACTAGCTGAAAACCAGCCTTACTAAGAAGAGAACCCGAGACCAAGTTCTTTCGAATATCCGGAACGTGCAATACATTTCTCAATGTTAGCTCATTTCCTGATGTCATCTTCAGAACCACTGTGCCTTGTCCAACCACCTGAGAGGTAGACGAGTTTCCCATTGTCAGATGATCGCCGCCATCGACCTTCTGGTACATGGAAAACATCTTGCTATCTGCACAGATATGAGGAGTATCCCCAGTGTCTACCCATCATTCCCTCGGATTCCCAACTACGTTGGCTTCGGTTACCACTGCTGATAGTTCCATCTCCGAGATATCATCAGTCAGCTGCTCACCCTCAGTGACATGGGCCTCATTTTTCTTTTTCTTGCCCTTGTCTTGAGACTTCTTGTTTCTGCAGTCCTTTGACATATGACCGTTCTTTCCACAGTTGTAGCATTTCCCCTTGAACTTCTTGTTCGAAGAATCAGCTCCACTGTTCTTTCTTTTCTTGCTACCCTTCACACCCTCAATGATGTTGGCCTTAGACTCCATAGTCTTGTAGCTGGCCTTCTCGGACATCCTGTTGTCCTCCTCGATTCTCAATTGAACACTAAGGTCTTCAAGGCTCATCTGCTTCTTTTTATGTTTCAGATAGCTCCTGAAGTCCTTCCATGATGGAGGAAACTTTTCAATTATGGCCGCAACTTGAAACATCTCACATAGTTTCATACCCTCATCCAGTATTTCATGAATAATCAGCTGCAGTTCACCCAACTAAGACATCACCGTCCTTGAATCTACCATCTTGTAGTCCAGGAACCTACCCACGATAAATTTCTTTTATCTGGCATCCTCGGTTTTATATTTCTTCTCTAGAGATTCCCAGAGGATCTTCGCAGAAGTCATGCCTTGGTACACATTGTACAGGGTATTGTCAAGACCACCCAAAAGGTAGTTCTTGCATAAGAAGTCTCCAGACATCCAAGTCTGTTCTCGCTCTTCCTTGGCTATTTCAGATTCACCCTCCACAGGACCCGGAGGATCTTTGAGAAATTTAGCCAACTGGAGAGTTGTCAGGTAGAATAGCATTTTGCTATGCCACTGCTTGAAATTTGCCCCACCAAATTTGCCCCACCAATATTGGTCAATTAGTCTACAAAAGACAAATTGCACAACGATCAACGAATGATCTTGTTCAAAGTGATGTACTAGGTAACCACTTGTTGTTCTATTGGACGGTGATTCCAATAAACACAAGTCCGTGAATTTTAACTAAATATTCTTTAGAAAAATGAATAAACGAATATCGCATTTTTGATAGAATATTCCTTTAAACACTTTTTCAATAAGATCTTTTAGCAATTCAAACCCAGAACTACACTTTATACAATAGTACAAACAATGTAGATATGTGTAAGTATCAATCAAGATTGGATGGAATTTCTTGTGTACGATTACACTTTAAATTCTCAACCAAGTATGCAACACACAATCAATTTCAACTTTATCACTATGTGTATGCTTGTGATAATTGAACAACCTAATAATAACTTAAATCTATACTACCAAGATTAATGTGTTACAGTATATGATTTACTAAGTTAATATTAATTTAAGTTTACAGTTTAAAATAATCGTTAGTGTCGCGTTCGTATATATGTTCGAATGAGACTGGCAGTGTGGGTGCGTTCATGTTGCATTTGAAAACGCGTTCGAACGTTGTGTTTCCAGAGAGTTCACGTTCGAGTAGCGTTTGATAACGCGTTCGAACGGAATGATTCCAGAGAGTTCACGTTCGTATAGCGTTCGAGAACGTGTTCGAACGGAATGATTCCAGAGAGTTTATGTCCGAGTTGTGTTTAGTACGCGTTCGAACATTCTAAGGTAGAAGGCTTGCATTTGAGTTGCGTTTGAAGACGCGTTCGAACGTTCTTACGAATTTTCAGATTTATGCCTTCGTGTGCGTCGGGTGTTTGAACGCCCTGCGAGTCTACATGCACATAACATATTTTTTTCCAGAACATTTCTACCCTAGCATGCGAATTTACAGTTTAACAACAATAGAAAACAATAGTTCTTAAGATTGTTGGTAATTTAGTGTCATTAAACAGTGATACAACATGAAAACAACAGATCTAACTACCGGAAAAGTAGATCTAGATGCAATAAAACCCTAAAACAATAAGAACCAGAAAAACCTGATTTGATACTCCAAGTCGAGATGATCTCTGTCCTTAAGAACTTATTGGCTCCGTCACATGTGCTTTACGGATTCGTTTTGCCAACGTTCTCCCAGAATTACTTGGATTCTTCTTGTTCAATGAGCACTCCTTAACAATTATATGAACTTGGATCCAAATGGTGGATATCTCTCTCAAAACAAAGAAAACAACACAGTGCCTTTTTAATTCTTGGATATTACTTGTATATTTTTGTCTTTTACATTTGGAATAAAAGCCTCATTTTATAAGGCATTGAGGGGTGCCAATAGGGCACCCCTTGGGGTGGGTTGCAACCCTCCAAGGATTGCAACCTCCCATACACCCCTTGAAAATCCCAATGATATACATATCCTATTTAATGAATTTGAGGAATTTACAACAACAATTCCCTCAAATGAAGCAAGATAGATTCAGAATCAAGCATCGATACATACTTTTTCTGAAGCGCCGGGACCTTAGAACCGAAGATGTATGACCGGACTCTCCGATCATCATCCTTTGATCTCTTGAACATCTCACATTCCTCATCTGTAGCATCATCTGACACCATATTCTGAGTTGCTCAACTTCACAGAGGATTCTGAGATTCATCAGCCAAACATTATAGGTGTATCAAGTATATGCGGAAATGGGTTCAACACAAACATTCTATCTACAAAGGATAAAAAAAAGTAGCAGAATAAATATTTCAATATCATAATAAAACACAAAATATAGTATGCATTTACTTTTTCTATTAAATGTCTCTCCCACTGTTTTGTATATTCCCTATAATCTCTATAAATACGAATACAGAAATTTAACTATTAAATTTTATAATGAAAAGTATATCCTACTGACATTTATTCGGCCTCACGCTTTAGCAATATATGTCGTCATAAATTCAAAAGATAGATAATTTTTGTCAAATACATCTCATACAACTCTTATTTTCGATCCTAAATCGGTTCACCAAGAAACTCCAAACTCCAATTTTTTCTACAAGCTTCACCAAGAAACTCCACTACCAAAAGTTTCTCAAAGCTCGATTATTGGTATCCAATAGGTGGATCAATGAATACTCAAGAATGACAATAAAAATTTCAAGTCAAATTCAACTCTTGAATTAGGGTTTTTGGAATTTTCCTAGAACACAAAATTAATCATTTTCCTAAGTCAATAGGTTCACGTAACATGTATTTAAACGTGACTTTATCAATTGCTGAAAGTTACAAAAAATTTGACAACAAACCTGAAAATTGCTTGAATAGCATAAAAAATAAATAATTCTTCTTGTTCATTAAATTGAACACAAAAATTATCAAAGATTGGTGATTTTTGTAGCGTCACTAAATATCTAATAAGACTCGATTAAGAAATAAAGAAAGATTTCAAGAACAATAATCATTAGGTTTGGACTTGATCTTATGTGAGTTTTATTCCTTAACAAAATGGTGACATAAAATTCTTGGGTTACATGCAAATTACAAGACTCTGAAGAGTCAAATCTAAGGAAGATCATGTCAATTAATCTTTCATGTGAATCATGTAGCTTGACATCGACCTGGGTAGTTCTTTAATGACCGTAAATATGTGAATGATTGGGTTACATGTTATGAGAATTAATATCCCATTCGCGGTTGACATAATGATAATGTAAACTTATGACTGCAGTAGTGAATTCAAAAGATTGATTTTTAGAATTATCGTATTGCAATATTATCTATATTATGTTCAACATTTAAATATTTGACTTTTAGAATTGATATATTTCCATACTTTGGGTCATTTGTTAGGATATAATAAAGACTCAAGATTGAATCATTTTCATGGAATTGAAAACTAAGTTGTTGGTTGATAGTGAAAATATTATGTTTGTTGTTGTTGAATTTAGATATACATTTAACAAAGAATGGTTAATTTATCAACGTAAAATGTTATAACATATTAAGGTCATAAATATATGGTGGTTCGGTTATCCGCCTATGCTAACGTATTGGGGATCAACATGCTCGGACAGGTCGAGGGGGTTGCGCCTCCCGTGGGGGCTCGAGAGCAGCGCCTCTCGTAGGGAAAATAAATTCAAAAATAAAATTAATCGAAATAACTGATTTCATGTCCTCTAGTGAAAAAAGCGTTCTGACTTTCATTGTCATGACAATGAGACCTTAAAAAATAAAAAAATAAACATTCTCTCTAATATCATCGCGATAATGGTTTGTCATTGGCGCTACAATGAGACGTTGATGCAAAAGAGTATTCTGACTTATATTGTCACGACAATGAGACACTTGTGCATATTATCGCGATAATGGTTTCTCATTGGTACGACAAAATGGACGAAGATGCGAAAAAGCATGACTAAAAATTATATCTTTTGAAGGCAACTTTTGATTGCTTATATATAGGACACGAATTTGATCATATAATATAACATTTTTCTTTCCAAATTCTCAAGTAGAGATTCAAGTAAGTGTTGTGTTGCATTTCTAAATGTTTTGTTGTATCCTATAGTGAATTTTCTTGCAATCCTTACAACACATAATGAGGGTAAATATTACCTTAAGAAAGTATTATACACATATCAAAATTAGACTCCCTGTTGCGTTTCTTCTCATTTCATCTACAATTCTTATGACTTTATTATTTTATTTTTATTATTTATTAATCTCTTTATAGGTTAACGAGTCTATTCTTATGGTGAAGCACCAGAAATCTGAAGTTGTTATTTTTGGAAGACTTGGAGTCAATGAAGCAACCGGGTGACCTTCGTTCTTGCAACTTCATAAATCAGAGTTGCAGAAAATGTCATAATTATGATTTTTTTTTTTATGTGCTATTGGGGAATGTCAAAAAAATGTAATGATAGAAAGATTAAAGAGTAAAGGACGATAAAATAAAGATAAAATCATTATTAAAATAATATTTTTTAATTTTTTTAATCACCAAAATAATTCGTTTTATTAATTATTTTTTTCTCCGCTTTATTCTCATTAGAATTTTTTTAATTAGAAAATGTCAGTTCGTTTTGTATTGCAAACAAATCGTCATTTACTGCAGCCAATTCAGGTACAATTATACAAGCATTTTGTGCACAGTGGGTGTATATTTTAAGTTCTACCCAAAACAATGCGAGTTGGAAAGCCTGAACTCGGACAATTACTGTTACTGTTGAGGGCAAAAGCGTAACTTAACTTATAATCAATTTTATTTTCTTAAAAAAAAAAATAGTCACCTGTCACTGTTGAATCAATAAGAACTATTTCATTATCTATTAATACGTTTTCCTAATTATTAACAAAATTGTAAATAAATAAATAATAATATTTGGACTCACGTGGTTTATTATAATATGCAAAGGGAAAAAGGAAACAGATAGCAATTCGGTTTGGTATAGGAATCCTTTTCTTAATTGGTAACCAAACTATATAAATCAAACTCTCACTTATATGCCAGAAGCTTGAGCTAGCTATGGCGCGAAGCTGGATGAATAACTTTCTCTCAATGAAGAGGACAAGAAACAGAAATAAAAACAAAATCAAAACCTCCATTGAATCACTTCCACACGAACTGCTAACGGAGGTTCTCGCTCAAGTCGCCTCTGCTTCACTTGCTGATCTCTCTAATTTTAAACTTAGTTGCAGAAACTTTCTCCAAGCCGCTAATGACGACTATGTCTATCAGCACGCATCCATTGAAAAGTTCCACATACCGTGGCCTGTAAGTAACAGAGCCGTCTATTTATTCTTGAAGCGGTGCAAAAAGAGCGGAAACCCAGAAGCCCTTTTCAGGCTAGGAATGTACGAGTACTTCAGCCTCGGCAGTACAGTCTCTGGGTACCAGTTGTTAAAAACAGCGGTGGAGAAAAAACACCCAGAGGCGACGTATGTGTTTAGTGTTATTCTTTTGTGTTCTGCTGGGGGTGAGTTGATGAGGCGACGAGGTTTCGAGCTTTTGAGTTCTTTGAAGGGTTACGGGATCAGAGAATGCAGGAGAAAGATTAGAGGGATTATTAGTTGCTTGTGGATTCGAAAGATTATTGTGGATGAAGAAGATGATTACATTGTTGAAACCTGCAACTGTTTGCGTTCAAGGAAGGGAGGGTGGGATGATGGATTTGATATTTTAATTGGTTGTTGTGAATCTTGCTTGTGCGTTACTGAAGTCACTTTCTTTTCTAATTTGCTTCGGAATAGACACTCTTTGATGTGATAATATTTGGGGATGACAGTTGATTATTACAAGAATCAGTGTTGAAGAAAATTTTCGAAAATATATATGTGATTTGCTTTCCGCTCCTTGTATATTCGATTCGTTTTAGAGTGAATACTAGTTTGAAAAATGGATTCGTTTAATAAAAATGTCAATTCGATTTGATTCGTTTAATAAATAAATCGAATACGTATTTAAGCTCATTGATTCGTTTATTTGTTTAGGATTCAATATTTTACTAATTATTATTATTTTTCAATTAAGATTCGAGAAATTATGGCTAATTACCATAGAAAAAATAATATTATCGATATTTGATAAGGTATTTTTAGTAAATATATATATATATATATATATACATATTTCATATGTATATATTTATGAAAACTTAATGTAAATAAATTATAATAAATTATGTTATTGAATAATATCAGGATTAAACGAATATTCGTATTCGATTCGTTTAATAAACTAATTGAAAATAAAATCCTGATATTATGATTCGTTTAATAAATAAATCGAATATGAATATCATATTTTGATTCGATTCGTTTATGATTCGACACAAATTCTATTCTTTAATTCATTTTGTCATCCTACTTATATTATATAATTTTACTCATTAACACGTATCTTGATATTGAGCAAAATAAATACAAAATAAACACTACAACTCCCTGTAAAGTTTTAGCAGTAGAGTAATTCATAACCATGGTGGAACAACAGGCACATAATGTAAGTGGGGGCATTAGTATTGTGTAACATCCTCAATCCAAAAATTTTATCGGCATATGACAGGTTCCACTGCCATCTAAGCCTCTGATTAAACATTAGAATTCCCCATTTCTTGTTTTAATAACTATTTTACCATATTGTTGATTAACACACACAATCATAAATTATCTTACTACAAAACCACAATGAAACGTAATAACTGAGTACTCTATACAATCATGTACATGTCATATATCAAAAGAAACCAAAATACAAACTACATTCTATATCAATGTAGGGCTGACATGATGGACCATAGTTAAAGTAGTCTACTGTCTATAAATACTTCCCCCACTCTAAATTTTTATTCTACTAATTTCAAATTTTCAAATCAAGCATTATTAACTTCCTCTCCAGTTTAATTTCTCTCTCTCATTCTCAGTGCCTTTCTAATCCTCTCAAAATTCTGCACAGCCATGGTGAGCCTGCAAACTGTTTCTCATCTATAATAATTTCCCGTTCATTTTCACAAATTCTTCTTTTCTCTCATTTTCCGTTACTGTTTTGGCTTTCAGGTTGTTGAACAGAAGGTGAAGGACAGAAACATATCGATTGGTATAAAGTTTCGTGAGATTATAAACTAGATTATACTCTGAATATAATACCGATTGAATCAACAAAAAATTGCGCAAACACATATATTAATTTATATTCATGCATCAAACATAAATGATCCAAGCACACTTACTTCTAATTTTCTAATACATACATGAGGAATTATTTATATAAAATCATACGAACAAAAATACAACTTTTGTACACAACTGTATATACAAATTTAATCTAATTAAATTTAAGTATATACATGTTCATAAGATACAATAAAATTAATCTAATTAAATTATATGGATACATGTTCATGAAATATAACAAAATTAATCAAATTAATTTATACAAGGACATAAGAAATTATACCAACAATTGCTTTCAATCCTTACCAATTGTTGAATCCCTGCATCCAAACTCCAAATTTTTTCTACAAGCTTCACCAAGAAACTCCACTACCAAAAGTTTCTCAAAGCTCGATTATTGGTATCCAATAGGTGGATCAATGAATACTCAAGAATGACAATAAAAATTTCAAGTCAAATTCAACTCTTGAATTAGGGTTTTTGGAATTTTCCTAGAACACAAAATTAATCATTTTCCTAAGTCAATAGGTTCACGTAACATGTATTTAAACGTGACTTTATCAATTGCTGAAAGTTACATAAAATTTGACAACAAACCTAAAAATTGCTTGAATAGCATAAACAATAAATAATTCTTCTTGTTCATTAAATTGAACACAAAACTTATCAAAGATTGGTGATTTTTGTAGCGTCACTAAATATCTAATAAGACTCGATTAAGAAATAAATAAAGATTTCAAGAATAATAATCATTAGGTTTGGACTTGATCTTATGTGAGTTTTATTCCTTAACAAAATGGTGACATAAAATTCTTGGGTTACATGCAAATTACAAGACTCTGAAGAGTCAAATCTAAGGAAGATCATGTCAATTAATCTTTCATGTGAATCATGTAGCTTGAAATCGACCTGGGTAGTTCTTTAATGACCGTAAATATGTGAATGATTGGGTTACATGTTATGAGAATTAATATCCTATTCGCGGTTGACATAATGATAATGTAAACTTATGACTGCAGTAGTGAATTCAAAAGATTGATTTTTAGAATTATCGTATTGCAATATTATCTATATTATGTTCAACATTTAAATATTTCACTTTTAGAATTGATATATTTCCATACTTTGGGTCATTTGTTAGGATATAATAAAGACTCAAGATTGAATCATTTTCTTGGAATTGAAAACTAAGTTGTTGGTTGATAGTGAAAATATTATGTTTGTTGTTGTTGAATTTAGATATACATTTAACAAAGAATGGTTAATTTATCAACGTAAAATGTTATAACATATTAAGGTCATAAATATATGGTGGTTCGGTTATCCGCCTATGCTAACGTATTGGGGATCGACATGCTCGGACAGGTCGAGGGGGTTGCGCCTCCCGTGGGGGCTCGAGAGGAGCGCCTCTCGTAGGGAAAATAAATTCAAATATAAAATTAATCGAAATAACTGATTTCATGTCCTCTCGTGAAAAAAGCGTTCTGACTTTCATTGTCATGACAATGAGACCTTAAAAAAAAAAAAAATAAAAACATTCTCTCTAATATCATCGCGATAATGGTTTGTCATTGGCGCTACAATGAGACGTTGATGCAAAAGAGTATTCTGACTTATATTATCACGACAATGAGACACTTGTGCATATTATCACGATAATGGTTTCTCATTGGTACGACAAAAGGGACGAAGATGCGAAAAAGCATGACTAAAAATTATATCTTTTGAAGGCAACTTTTGATTGCTTATATATAGGACATGAATTTGATCAAATAATATGACATTTTTCTTTCCAAATTCTCAAGTAGAGATTCAAGTAAGTGTTGTGTTGCATTTCTAAAAGTTTTGTTTTTATCCTATAGTGAATTTTCTTGCAATCCTTACAACACATAATGAGGGTAAATATTACCTTAAGAAAGTATTATACACATATCAAAATTAGACTCCCTGTTGCGTTTCTTCTCATTTCATCTACAATTCTTATGACTTTATTATTTTATTTTTATTATTTATTAATCTCTTTATAGGTTAACGAGTCTATTCTTATGGTGAAGCACCAGAAATCTGAAGTTGTTATTTTTGGAAGACTTGGAGTCAATGAAGCAACCGGGTGACCTTCGTTCTTGCAACTTCATAAATCAGAGTTGCAGAAAATGTCATAATTATGATTTTTTTTTATGTGCTATTAGGGAATGTCAAAAAAGTGTAATGATAGAAAGATTAAAGAGTAAAGGATGATAAAATAAAGATAAAATCATTATTAAAATAATATTTTTTAATTTTTTTAATCACCAAAATAATTCGTTTTATTAATTATTTTTTTCTCCGCTTTATTCTCATTAGAATTTTTTTAATTAGAAAATGTCAGTTCGTTTTGTATTGCAAACAAATCGTCATTACTGCAGCCAATTCAGGTACAATTATACAAGCATTTTGTGCACAGTGGGTGTATATTTTAAGTTCTACCCAAAACAATGTGAGTTGGAAAGCCTGAACTCGGACAATTACTGTTACTGTTGAGGGCAAAACGCGTAACTTAAATCAATTTTATTTTCTTAAAAAAAAAATAGTCACCTGTCACTGTTGAATCAATAAGAACTATTTCATTATCTATTAATACGTTTTCCTAATTATTAACAAAATTGTAAATAATAAATAATAATATTTGGACTCACGTGGTTTATTATATATGCAAAGGGAAAAAGGAAACAGATAGCAATTCGGTTTGGTATAGGAATCCTTTTCTTAATTGGTAACCAAACTATATAAATCAAACTCTCACTTATATGCCAGAAGCGTGAGCTAGCTATGACGCGAAGCTGGATGAATAACTTTCTCTCAATGAAGAGGACAAGAAACAAAAATAAAAACAAAATCAAAACCTCCATTGAATCACTTCCACACGAACTGCTAACGGAGGTTCTCGCTCAAGTCGCCTCTGCTTCACTTGCTGATCTCTAATTTTAAACTTAGTTGCAGAAACTTTCTCCAAGCCGCTAATGACGACTATGTCTATCAGCACGCATCCATTGAAAAGTTCCACACACCGTGGCCTGTAAGTAACAGAGCCGCCTATTTATTCTTGAAGCGGTGCAAAAAAGCGGAAACCCAGAAGCCCTTTTCAGGCTAGGAATGTACGAGTACTTCAGCCTCGGCAGTACAGTCTCTGGGTACCAGTTGTTAAAAACAGAGGCGGAGAAAAACACACAGAGGCGACGTATGTGTTTAGTGTTATTCTTTTGTGTTCTGCTGGGGGTGAGTTGATGAGGCGACGAGGTTTCGAGCTTTTGAGTTCTTTGAAGGGTTACGGGATCAGAGAATGCAGGAGAAAGATTAGAGGGATTATTAGTTGCTTGTGGATTCGGAAGATTATTATGGATGAAGAAGATGATTACATTGCTGAAACCTGCAACTGTTTGCGTTCAAGGAAGAGAGGGTGGGATGATGGATTTGATATTTTAATTGGTTGTTGTGAATCTTGCTTGTGCGTTACTGAAGTCACTTTCTTTTCTAATTTGCTTCGGAATAGACACTCTTTCATGTGATAATATTTGGGGATGACAGTTGATTATTACAAGAATCAGTGTTGAAGAAAATTTTCGAAAATATATATGTGATTTGCTTTCCGCTCCTTGTATATTCGATTCATTTTAGAGTGAATACTAGTTTGAAAAAACGGATTCGTTTAATAAAAATGTCAATTCGATTTGATTCGTTTAATAAATAAATCGAATACGTATTTAAGCTCATTGATTCGTTTATTTGTTTAGGATTCAATATTTTACTAATTATTATTATTTTTCAATTAAGATTCGAGAAATTATGGCCAATTACCATAGAAAAAATAATATTATCGATATTTGATAAGGTATTTTTAGTAAATATATATATATATTATCTATAATATATTTTATATGTATATATTATATGAAAACTTAATGTAAATAAATTATAATAAATTATGTTATTGAATAATATCAGGATTAACCGAATATTCGTATTCGATTCGTTTAATAAACTAATTGAAAATAATCCTGATTATTATGATTCGTTTAATAAATAAATCGAATATGAATCTATCATATTTTGATTCGATTCGTTTATGATTCGACACAAATTGTATTCTTTAATTCATTTTGTCATCCTACTTATATTATATAATTTTACTCATTAACACGTATCTTGATATTGAGCAAAATAAATACAAAATAAACACTTACAACTCCCTGTAAAGTTTTAGCAGTAGAGTAATTCATAACCATGGTGGAACAACAAGCACATAATGTAAGTGGGGGCATTAGTATTGTGTAACATCCTAAATCCAAAAATTTTATCGGCATATGACAGGTTCAACTGCCATCTAAGCCTCTGATTAAACATTAGAATTCCCCATTTCTTGTTTTAATAACTATTTTACCATATTGTTGATTAAACACACACAATCATAAATTATCTTACTACAAAACCACAATGAAACGTAATAACTGAGTACTCTATACAATCATGTACATGTCATATATCAAAAAAACCAAAATACAAACTACATTCTATATCAATGTAGGGCTGACATGATGGACCATAGTTAAAGTAGTCTACTGTCTATAAATACTTCCCCCACTCTAAATTTTTATTCTACTAATTTCAAATTTTCAAATCAAGCATTATTAACTTCCTCTCCAGGTTTAATTTCTCTCTCTCATTCTCAGTGCCTTTCTAATCCTCTCAAAATTCTGCACAGCCATGGTGAGCCTGCAAACTGTTTCTCATTCTATAATCTCCCGTTCATTTTCACAAATTCTTCTTTTCTCTCATTTTCCGTTACTGTTTTGGCTTTCAGGTTGTTGAACAGAAGGTGAAGGACAGAAACATATTGATTGGTATAAAGTTTCGTGAGATTATAAACTAGATTATACTCTGAATATAATACCGATTGAATCAACAAAAAATTGCGCGAACACATATATTAATTTATATTCATGCATCAAACATAAATGATCCAAGCACACTTACTTCTAATTTTCTAATACATACATGAGGAATTATTTATATAAAATCATACGAACAAAAATACAACTTTTGTACACAACTGTATATACAAATTTAATCTAATTAAATTTAAGTATATACATGTTCATAAGATACACCACAAAATTAATCTAATTAAATTATATGGATACATGTTCATGAAATATAACAAAATTAATCAAATTAATTTATACAAGGACATAAGAAATTATACCAACAATTGCTTTCAATCCTTACCAATTGTTGAATCCCTGCATCCAAACTCCAAATTTTTTCTACAAGCTTCACCAAGAAACTCCACTACCAAAAGTTTCTCAAAGCTCGATTATTGGTATCCAATAGGTGGATTAATGAATACGCAAGAATGACAATAAAAATTTCAAGTCAAATTCAACTCTTGAATTAGGGTTTTCGGAATTTTCCTAGAACACAAAATTAATCATTTTCCTAAGTCAATAGGTTCACGTAACATGTATTTAAACGTGACTTTATCAATTACTGAAAGTTACATAAAATTTGACAACAAACCTGAAAATTGCTTGAATAGAATAAAGAAGAAATAATTCTTCATTAAATTGAACACAAGATTTTTCAAAGATTGGTGATTTTTGTAGCGTCATTAAATAGCTAATAAGACTCGATCAAGAAATAAAGAAAGATTTTCCAGGACAATAATCTTTAGGTTTGGACTTGATCTTATGTGAGTTTTATTCCTTAACAAAATAGTGAAATAAAATTCTTGGGTTACATGCAAATTACAAGACTTTGAAGAGTCAAATCTAAGAAAGATCATGTCAACTTATCTTTCATGTGAATCATGTAGCTTGACATCGACCTGAGTAGTTCTTTAATGACCGTCAATATTTGAATGATTGGGTTACATGTTATGAGAATTAATATCCCATTCGCGGTTGACATAATGATAATGTAAACTTATGACTGCAGTAGTGAATTCAAAAGATTGATTTTTAGAATTATTGTATTACAATATTATCAAGATTATGTTCAACATTTAAATATTTGACTTTTAGAATTGATATATTTCCATACTTTGGGTCGTTTGTTAGGATATAATAAAGACTCAAGATTGAATCATTTTCTTGGAATTGAAAACTAAGTTGTTGGTTGATAGTGAAAATATTATTTTTCTTGTTGTTGAATTTAGATATACATTTAACAAAGAATGGTTAATTTATCAACGTAAAATGTTATAACATATTAAGGTCATAAATATATGGTGGTTCGGTTATCCGCATATGCTAACGTATTGGGAATCGACATGCTCGGACAGGTCGAGGGGGTTGCGCCTCCCGTGGGGGCTCGGGAGCAGCGCCTCTCGTAGGGAAAATAAATTCAAAAATAAAATTAATCGAAATAATTGATTTCATGTCCTCTAGTGAAAAAAGCGTTCTGACTTTCATTGTCAGGACAATGAGACCTATAGTGAATTTTCTTGCAATCCTTACAACACATAATGAGGGTAAATATTACCTTAAGAAAGTATTATACACATATCAAAATTAGACTCCCTGTTGCGTTTCTTCTCATTTCATCTACAATTCTTATGACTTTATTATTTTATTTTTATTATTTATTAATCTCTTTATAGGTTAACGAGTCTATTCTTATGGTGAAGCACCAGAAATCTGAAGTTGTTATTTTTGGAAGACTTGGAGTCAATGAAGCAACCGGGTGACCTTCGTTCTTGGCAACTTCATAAATCAGAGTTGCAGGAAATGTCATAATTATGATTTTTTTTTATGTGCTATTGGGGAATGTCAAAAAAATGTAATGATAGAAAGATTAAAGAGTAAACGATGATAAAATAAAGAAAAAATCATTATAAAAATAATATTTAATTTTTTTTTCATCCAAAATAATTCGTTTTATTATTATTTTTTTCTCCTCTTTATTCTCATTAGAATTTTTTTAATTAGAAAATGTCAGTTCGTTTTGTATTGCAAATAAATCGTCATTGACTGCATCCAATTCAGGTACAATTATACAAGCATTTCGTGCACAGTGCGTGTATTTTTAAATTCAACCAAAAACCATGCGAGTTGGAAAGCCTCAATTCGGACAATTACCATTACTGTTGAGGGCAAAAGCGTAGATTAATTTATAATCAATTTTATTTTTTTTAAAAAAAAAAAAAAAACCAAAATAGTCACCTGTCACTGTTGAATCAAATAAGAAACTATTTCATTATCTATTAATACGTTTTCCTAATTATTAAAAAATTTTAAATAAATAAATAATAATATTTGGACTCACGTGGTTTATTATAATAAGCAAGCCACACAAAGTATAGTCCTAATGCAAAGGGAAAAAGGAAACAGACAACAATTCTGTTTGGTATAGGAATCCTTTTCTTAATTGGTAACCAAACTATTATAAATCAAACTCTCACTTATATGCCAGAAGCTTGAGCTAGCTATGGCGCGAAGCTGGATGAATAACTTTCTCTCAATGAAGGGACAAGAAAACAGAAATAGAAACAAAATCGAAACCTCCATTGAATCACTTCCACACGAACTGCTAACGGAGGTTCTCGCTCAAGTCGCCTCTACTTCACTTGCTGATCTCTCTAATTTTAAACTGAGTTGCAGAAACTTTCTCCAAGCCACTAATGACGACTATGTCTATCAGAACGCATCCATTGAAAAGTTCCACATACCGTGGCCTGTAAGTAACAGAGCCGCCTATTTATTCTTGAAGCGGTGCAAAAAGAGCGGAAACCTAGAAGCCCTTTTCAGGCTAGGAATGTACGAGTACTTCAGCCTCGGCAGTACAGTCTCTGGGTACCAGTTTTTAAAAACAACGGCGGAGAAAAAACACCCAGAGGCGACGTATGTGTTTTAGTATTATTCTTTTGTGTTCTGCTGGGGGTGAGTTGATGAGGCGCGACGGTTTCGAGATTTTGAGTTCTTGATGAGATGGTACGGGATCAGAAATGCAGGAGAAAGATTAGAGGGATTATTAGTTGCTTGTGGATTCGGAAGATTATTGTGTATGAAGAAGATGATTACATTGCTGAAACCTGCAACTGTTTGCGTTCAAGGAAAAGAGGGTGGGATGATGGATTTGATATTTTAATTGGTTGTTGTGAATCTTGCTTGTGCGTTACTGAAGTCCATTTCTTTCTAATTTGCTTCGGAATAGACACTCTTTGATGTGATAATATTTGGGGATGACAGTTGATTATTACAAGAATCAGTGTTGAAGAAATTTTCGAAAATATATATGTGATTTGCTTTCCGCTCCTTGTATATTCGATTCGTTTTAGAGTGAATACTAGTTTGAAAAAATGGATTCGTTTAATAAAAATGTCAATTCGATTTGATTCGTTTAATAAAAAAATTGAATACATATTTAAGCTCATTGATTCGTTTATTTGTTTAGATTCAATATTTTACTAATTATTATTATTTTTCAATAAGATTCAAGAAATTATGGCTAATTACCATAGAAAAATAATATTATCGATTTTGATAAGGTATTTTTAGTAAATATATTAATTAAATATTTCATGTATATATTTATGAAAACTTAATGTAAATAAATTATAATAAATTATGTTATTGAATAATATCAGGATTAAACGAATATTCATATTCGATTCGTTTAATAAACTAATTGAATATGAATCCTGATATTATGATTCATTTAATAAATGAATCGAATATGAATCTATCATATTTTGATTCGATTCGTTTATGATTCGACACAAATTCTATCTTTAATTCATTTTGTCATCCTACTTATATTATAATTTTACTCCTTAACACGTATCTTGATATTGAGCAAATAAATACAAAATAAACACATACAATCCCTGTAAAGTTTTAGCAGTAGAGTAATTCATAACCATGGTGGAACAACAGGCACATAATGTAAGTGGGGGCATTAGTATTGTGTAACATCCTCAATCCAAAAATTTTATCGGCATATGACAGGTTCCACTGCCATCTAAGCCTCTGATTAAACATTAGAATTCCTCATTTCTTGTTTTAATAACTATTTTACCATATTGTTGATTAAACACACACAATCATAAATTATCTTACTACAAAACCACAATGAAACGTAATAACTGAGTACTCTATACAATCATGTACATGTCATATATCAAAGAAACCAAAATACAAACTACATTCTATATCAATGTAGGGCTGACATGATGGACCATGTTTAAAGTAGTCTACTGTCTATAAATACTTCCCCCACTCTAAATTTTTATTCTACTAATTTCAAATTTCAAATCAAGCATTATTAACTTCCTCTCCATGTTTAATTTCTCTCTCTCATTCTCAGTGCCTTTCTAATCGTCTCAAAATTATGCACAGCCATGGTGAGCCTGCAAACTGTTTCTCATTCTATAATTTCCCGTTCATTTTCACAAATTCTTCTTTTCTCTAATTTTCCGTACTGTTTTGGCTTTCAGGTTGTTGAACAGAAGTGAATGACAGAAACATATCGATTGGTATAAAGTTTCGAGAGATTATTGTCACGACCCCCTCCCTAGGGCGGGCCCAACCCTAGAAAAGGTCCGCGATCAACTTCAGCTCGAGCACTCTATATGACAAACCCATCATTTGATCTCACACAATAATACATCATATATTACAAATACATGGAATATACATCAAATACATGGTTTACAACACATCTTAATAATATACAAGTGACGACTCAAATGTCTGGACCAACCCTTAAATACAACGGTGGCACGTGGATCCCAATCTGGTAACTGCTCATGCTGTGCTCGCGAACTACCTGGAATGTTTGGGGAAGAGGGGAGTGAGCTTAAAAAGCTCAGCAAGTAAGCACTCATTCTCTCAACATGACCTCACCAACAAAATAGGAATAGATATATATAAAATATAGAAATATTAGTATAAGATATATAACAGCTATCTCAGGCAGAACATACTCACAACAACACATCTCATCTCATTACATCCATCAACTCATCTCAAAATCATATAGTACTCAATATTTCAATTCATAGTACGAATATACAATTTATATCTCAAATTAGTATTCACCATTATGTTCTCATGCTACTGATTACTTAATCATTTTCCAGCGAACATATATAAATATATATGTATATATATATTTATATTATAATACAATATATGAAAATAGCATATATTATAATGTCATCACAACAATCATCCACAACAATACAAACATCCATCAAACATGGTTGCTAATCCGGCTAAGTATAATAGTGGATTGAAACCAATGAGAGAGTACCTCATCACAACTCTTGTGGCTTCCCACCATATCAAACCAGTGGAAGTGTACCTCATCACAACTCTCAAGGTTTACCATCAAATCAAAACCAATGGGAGAGTATCTCATCACAACTCCCAAGTTTTCCATAATCTCATACCACCTGATGTATCATCACATCTCATCTCCGACCACTATCATACAAAACCCGGCTGCATAACACAACAACACACATCATCCAATACAATCACACCTCACATCCAATCCATCAATCTCATCTCAACAATCATGATTTCATATTTATCATGCTTTGAATATCTCAATATTATATCTCAACAAATATATTTAATATAAATATATAATTATATTATAATATACCATTATATTTATATATACCGACTCTCACAACAACCATCAATCATCAAACAATATGTTAAGAGAATCACCACAGAGTGTACTTACCTCTATCCATGCAAAAGCTCTGAATAAATCTATATCCTCGCCAAGAATCTGAAAAATGTAAATTACGATCAGGTCCCTCAATTTATCCAAAATTACAATTTTACCCCTAAACTTTCTAAATTTCCGTTTTAGCCCCTAAAATTTTCCGATATGCCCAAATAGTCCTAAAATTCTTAAATATTACTATTTAATCCCTAATTAGCAGAATTTACAATTTTACCCTCTTAATTATGCAAATTTACAATTATATCCAAAACTTTCCAATTCTATTATTTACACTCCCAAAACGGTAATAATTACATACCGAGCTCCAACGATCTCCAAATCTCTCAAAGAAAGATCCACTAGTCAGCCAATATCTCAAGAATCATAGCGACGGCTTCAGAACTTGTTGATACACTTAACGAGGCAAGCGGGCCCCACAACGAAGATCGGGCCTCAAAACTAAAAAGCGGGCCCCACCACCAGAAACTTTCAACGGTGGATATATATACCAAAATGCTCGTATAATCGAGAGCAACAATTTGATATGTTCGGATCATCGATCCAACGGTCGAATCTCAACTTCCAGTACAAATCTCGAATTACCGGTAGATATAAAACGGAAAACAACCCAAACGATGTCGGATCAGGAAGTGACCACCGGCGTTGGAAAGATCTCGGTCTGAAAAGTACCCACTCGCCGGAGGTGGCCGTCAGAAGTGATCGGAGGTGGCAGGAAAATACATAATTAAAGGCGAAGAATCACTCCCTTTAGGCGGCGCGTGGTGGCGCGTCTAGTGGCCGTTGGACTCGATCTCGGTGGCGCTGGAAAGCTGACGGTGGCAGCTTTCTGGCGGTCTGGCGCGTGGTGGCTGATGGTCGACGGTGAAGTGGCAGCGACGGTTTCAAGACTTGGCAGTGAGAGAAAGTATTTGGGAGAGAAGAAAGAAAGAGAGAGAGAGGAAAAAAGAAAAACTGAAAAAAAAAGTGTCACGCCCCTTAAAAAAAATTGTCTCTTTTTTTTTTTTTTTGTCACGTAGTATTACAATTGAAAACTAGATTATACTCTGAATATAATACCAATTGAATCAACAAAAAATTGCGCGAACACATATATTAATTTATATTGATGCATCAAACATAAATGATCCAAGCACACTTACTTCTAATTTTCTAATACATACATGAGGAATTATTTATATAAAATCATACGAACAAAAATACAACTTTTGTACACAACTGTATATACAAATTTAATCTAATAAAATTTAAGTATATACATGTTTATAAGATACACCATAAAACTAATCTAATTAAATTATATGGATACATGTTCATGAAATATAACAAAATTAATCAAATTAATTTATACAAAGGACTTAAGAAATTATACCAACAATTGCTTTTGAAAAATGTGAAGCCCTTGTCATCCGTTGGATGAGGGACACGTGGCGCAATCTTTACCGTTGTCCCAATTATATGTATTTGCTCATCATATATAAAGGCCACTTAGGTTTAGTATTAGAAAAGGTTTTCATTATTTGTATTCCCTTTATTTGGCTAAGTGTTGAGCCTTGTTCCTTAGTCCAAGTTAGTGTAATTCTCAATTGGGAATTTGAGAGATTGACACTTTTAGAGATTAGGGTTTGTGAGATTTGGGGAATTACAATTTGTAAACGGATTCAAGATTCCGTGTGTAATCTTGAAAATTGATTAGTGCAGCAGCGAGCTCCCTATTCCGGAGTTCAACGTGGATGTAGTCGGGAATTTTTTCCGGCGAACCACGGTAAAAATCGTGCATTCTTGATTGATTGGTTTGAAATTTTTGCGACAAAACCTTAACAATTGGTATCAGAGCTTTGGAGAAGATCCAATGGGCCGAGAAAGAAATCAGTGGACTGAAGTTGAAGCCCAAAAGATTGAGTCCACGGCAAAAGGAAGAATCCCTTAGCTTATCCTAACCAATGACAGACAGCACTCAGCGTCATTATCGGAATGGGAAAGAGTACGAAACTCTTCAGTGCTTGTTTTGAATTGCACAAAGTTTCTGTTGTCCCTTTTGAACCTAGATCTTGGGATCTCCAGTCAGCTAGGTTGGGTTTCCACAGTGACAATTCTTAGATTATAGGCTTCAAGCCCATCCCCCTCGATGACTTCTCAACTTGCTCTCGAAGTAAACCTTTAGTTAGTGGATCCGCTAGGTTTTCCTTCGACTTAACATAATCGATCGTTATTATGCCACTTGAGAGCAGTTGACGTATGGTATTATGTCTTCGACGTATGTGTCGAGACTTACCATTATACATTGTATTTTGGGCTCTCCCAATTGTCGATTGGCTATCA
This sequence comes from Zanthoxylum bungeanum, assembly GCA_019454045.1. Lineage (NCBI taxonomy): Eukaryota > Viridiplantae > Streptophyta > Magnoliopsida > Sapindales > Rutaceae > Zanthoxylum > Zanthoxylum bungeanum. Next base: position 25,260 of record SKCR01007293.1, read on the forward strand.
CAATATATGCTAATCGCTGGCACCGGTTTGGGCCAACTAGGAATATCCTCCAGGAAGTTTCTAAGCCATTCTGATTCTTCCGCTGTTTTGTCTAACGCTATGAACTCTGATTCCATAGTAGACCGGGCAATACATGTTTGCCTCGAGGATTTCCATGACACGGCTCCATTACCAAGTGTGAAAACAAATCCACTCGTAGATTTGGAATCCACCGTATTAGATATCCAGTTGGCATCGATGTATCCCTCTAGTACAGCTGGATATCTCTCGTAATATAGCCCATATTTTGAAGTTTCTCTCAGATACCTCAAAACTCTTACTATGGCTTTCCAGTGGTTATGTCCTGGATTACTCGTATATCTGCTAAGCCAGTTCACAGCTTGAGCGATATCGGGTCGTGTGCAATTCGTGAGATACATCAGACTTCCGATGATTCTCGAATACTCTAATTGCTATACGCTTTAGCCAGTATTTTTTGATAGATGAAGATTTGGGTCTACTACTGGTTCTAGTCACATTTAGATCCCCTTTGATATTTTATCAAGTATCTTCTCAATATAATGAGTCTGAGATAATATATAACCGTCTGATGTCCTGGAAATCTTAATTCCTAGGATCACATCAGCTATTCCCATATCTTTCATATCAAATCTGCTGGATAACAGGTTTTTTGGTAGACTTAATCATTTCATGATTACTACCAATTATCAGCATATCTTTTACATAGAGACACACAATGACATATCCCTTTTGAGTTGATTTAGTGTACACACACTTATCACACTCATTGGTTTTGAACCCACTTGACAATATTTCTTTGTCAAATTTCTCATGCCATTGTTTAGGTGCTTATTTTAATCCGTACAAGGATTTAACAAGTTTGCACACCTTCTGTTCTTGTCCGGGAACACTAAACCCTTCTGGTTGTTCCATGTAAATCTCTTCTTCCAATTCACCATTCAAGAATGCCGTCTTTACATCCATTTGATGTATTTCAAGACCAAATATAGCTGCTATGGCTATGAGCATTCTTATCGATGTGATACGAGTCACTGGTGAATAGGTGTCAAAGTAATCAAGGCCTTCCTTTTGTCTATAACCTTTTATGACAAGTCTAGCCTTGTACTTATCTATTGATCCATCCGTTTTCATCTTCCTTTTGAATATCCATTTGTAGCCCAGCGGCTTACAACCTGGTGGAAGATCAACCAACTCCCAAGTATGGTTCTGTAGGATTGAATCAATCTCACTGTTTATCGCCTCTTTCCAAAGAGGTGCCTCAGGAGAAGACATGGCTTCTTTATAGCTTTGAGGCTCATTTTCTAACAGGTATATCAGAAAATCGGGACCAAACGACTTAGATGTTCTAGCTCTTTTGCTACGTCTAGGCTCAATTGTCTCAGTATTAACACGTTTATCTAATTCTAGGTCAACCTGATCACTATCATTGACAGTGTCAATAGTCCTTTTGAGAGACTATGTGCGCTGTCTTTCCTTACAAGGAAACGTCTCTTCAAAAAATGTCGCATTCCTTGACTCAATTATCATTTCCGGATTAATGTCAGGAATCTCCGACTTGTGTACCAATAATCGATACGCACTACTGTTGCGAGCATATCCAATGAATATACAATCAACAGTTTTGGGTCATATTCTAACCTTCTTAGGTTTAGGAACCATTACTTTGGTAAGACACCCCCACACTTTGAGGTATTTGTAGGAAGGTACGAAACCTTTCCACAATTCATATGGTGTTTTGTCTAGTCTTCTGTGAGGAAGCTTGTTCAGAACGTAGAAAGCAAGGCTTCCCCCCACAAGTTCTAGGGTAGACCCGAACTTGTCAACATGGTGTTCATCATTTCCTTCAACGTTCGGTTTTTGCGCTCCGCAATTCCGTTCTGTTGAGGAGAATAAGGAGCAGTGGTTTCGTGAATAATTCCGTGCACAGAACAATATTCACCGAATGGTGAAACGTATTCACCGCCTCTATCACTCCTGATTCTTTTGATTTTCTTGCCAAGTTGGTTTTCAACTTCATTCTTATAGTGTACGAAGCTCTCAATTGCTTTAGCTTTGCTTCTCAACAAGTACACATAACAGAATCATGTGCTGTCATAGATAAAAGTGACAAAGTACTTTTTACCGCCTCTTGTTTGCACAATATTCATGTCACATACATCAGTATGTACAAGTTCTAGCGGTTCAGAACTACGTTCTATAGAATGAAATGATGTTCTATGCATTTTTGCTTCAACACATGTTTCACACTTATGTTGGCTATCAATGCAAATTTAGGTATAAGGTTCATGTTAATTCATGTACGCATTGTATCATAATTAACATGTCCTAACCTCTCATGCCATACATTTTGTGAATCAATAATATAAGCAGAAGTTTCAGCTTTATTAATAGCACAATTGACAGTCATTGAAAAGACCCTCAGCGAGGTATCATTTTCCTACATAGACATTATTTTTGGTCAATACAATCTTTTCAGAAACAAATACAAACCCGAGACCCGAGTTCTTCCGAATATCTGAAACATGCAAACATTCTTATATGTAAGCTCCGTTCCAGATATCATTTTCAGAACTACTGTGCCTTGTCCAACCACTCTAGAGGTAGACGAGTTTCCCATTGTCAGATGATCGTCGTCATCGACCTTTCTGATACGAGGAAAACATCTTGCTATCAGCACATATATGACGAGTAGCCCTAGTGTCTACCCATCATTCTCTCAGATTCCCAACCAAATTAGCTTCATTTACCACTGCTGAGAGATTCATTTCGAAATCTCATCAGTTAACTGCTCATCTTCAGCGACATAGGCCTCATTTTTCCTGCCATTGTCCTGAGATATCTTGTTTCTGCAGTCCTTTGTCATATGACCGCTCTTTTCACAATTGTAGCACTTCTCATTGAACTTCTTGTTCGCTTGGGAAGAATCAGCTTCACTATTCTTTCTTTTCTTGCTACCCTTTACATTCTCAAAGATGTTGGCCTTAGACTCCATAGTCTTGTAGCTGGCCTTCTCGGACATCATGTTGTCATGTTCGATTCTCAATCTAACTCCAAGGTCTTCAAGGCTCATCTGCTTCTTTCTGTGTTTCAGATAGCTCCTGAAGTCCTTCCATGATGGAGGCAACTTTTCAATTTTGGCGGAAACTTGAAACATCTCACAGAGTTTCATTCCCTCATCCAGTATTTCATGAATGATCAACTGCAGTTCACCCAACTGAGACATCACCGTCCTTGAATCTACCATCTTGTAGTCCAGGAACCTACCCATGACAAATTTCTTTTGTCCGGCATCTTTGGTTTTGTACTTCTTCTCGAGAGATTCCCAGAGAATCTTCGCAGAAGTCATGCCTTGGTATACATTGTACAGGGTATTTTCAAGACCACCCAAAAGGTAGTTCTTGCATAAGAAGTCTCCAGACATCCAAGTCTGTTCTCGCTCTTCCTTGGCCAATTCAGATTCACCCTCCACAGGACCCGGAGGATCTTTGAAGAATTTAGCCAACTGGAGAGTTGTCAGGTAGAACAGCATTTTGCTCTGCCACTGTTTGAAATTTTCCCCACCAAATTTCTCCGGCTTTTCTCATTGAGAGACCGGTACCATGATATTTCCGCTAGCCATTTGTAACTGGAAATCAACAGGGTTCAATCAGTCTACGAAAGACAAATTGCACAACGATCAACGAATGATCTAGTTCAAAGTGATGGACTAGGTAGTCACTTGTTGTTCTAATGGACGAAAGTTCCAATAAACGCAAGTCTTTGAATTTCAACTAAAGATACTTAAGGAAAATTGAATGAACGAATATTCTTCAAACACTTTTTCCAATAGAATCTTTTAGCAATTCAAAACCCAGATTTACACTCTTCCAATAGCACAATTAATACGATAAGTGTAGATATATATATGTCAATCAAGATTGGATGGAATTACTTGTGCAAAATTACACTTTAAATTCTCAACCAATTATGCAACAACCAATTATTTTCAACTTTATCACTATGTGTATGCTTGTGATAATTGAACAACTTAATAATAACTTAAATCTATACTACCAAGATTAATGTGTTTACAGTATATGACTAACCAAGTTAATATTAATTAAAGTTTGCAATTTATGATACTTCCAGGACAAAATCGTTAGTGTCACGTTCGTATCTACGTTCGAACGAGACTGTCCAGTGTGTGTGCGTTCGTGTTGCATTTGATAACGCGTTCGAACGATGTGTTTCCAGAGAGTTCACGTTCGAGTAGCGTTTGATAACGCGTTCGAACGGAATGATTCCAGAGAATTCACGTTCGTATAGCGTTCGTGAACGCGTTCGAACGGAATGATTCCAGGGAGTTCACGTTCGAGTTGCGTTTAGGACGCGTTCGAACGTTCTAAGACAGAAGGCTTGCGTTCGAGTTGTATTTAAAGACGCGTTCGAACGTTCTTACGAATTTTCAAATTTATGCCTTCGCGTGCGTCAGGCGTTTGAGCCCTACGGGTTTTTCATGCACAGTCCGAATTTTCCAGAAAATAATCAAACCCTAACATGCGAATTGCTATCTAACAACAATAGAGCAATAAGTTCTTAAGATTGTTGTAAAATTAGTGTCATTAAACATCAACTAACATGCAAACAACCAGATCAACCAGAAAATCGGATCTAATATGCATAAACCCTAGAAACCTTAAAACTTGATAATTTAAGAAAAAACCTTTTTGAATCCAAGTCGAGATAATCCTCTATCCTTAAGAACTTATTGGCCCCGTCACAGGTGCTTTACGGATTCGCAATTGGCCAATGTCCTCCCAGGATAACTTGGTTCCTTCTTGTCCAAAGAGCACTCTTTGACAAGTATTCGAACTGGGAATGTGGTGAAACTCTCTCCAAAAACAAATAAGGAAAACAAAATATCTCTTGCAAAATTCGGATCTCTTTTCTGTCTCTTTGTTTTGGATATAAAGCCTTCTTTTATAACGCATGGAAGGGTGCCAATAGGGCACCCTTTGGGATGGGGTGCAACCCTCCAAAGGGTTGTATCCCTCACAAGCACCCAATCCAACCAAATGATAGAATTAACCTTAATGAAATATTTAGAAGAATTTCCAACAGTAGCGTCATTAAATAGCTAATAAGACTCGATCAAGAAATAAAGAAAGATTTTCCAGGACAATAATCTTTAGGTTTGGACTTGATCTCATGTGAGTTTTATTCCTTAACAAAATGGTGACATAAAATTCTTTGGTTACATGCAAATTACAAGACTTTGAAGAGTCAAATCTAAGAAAGATCATGTCAACTTATCTTTCATGTGAATCATGTAGCTTGACATCGACCTGAGTAGTTCTTTAATGACCGTAAATATTTGAATGATTGGGTTACATGTTATGAGAATTAATATCCCATTCGCGGTTGACATAATGATAATGTAAACTTATGACTGCAGTAGTGAATTCAAAAGATTGATTTTTAGAATTATTGTATTGCAATATTATCAAGATTATGTTCAACATTTAAATATTTGACTTTTAGAATTGATATATTTCCATACTTTGGGTCGTTTGTTATGATATAATAAAGACTCAAGATTGAATCATTTTCTTGGAATTGAAAACTAAGTTGTTGGTTGATAGTGAAAATATTATGTTCCTTGTTGTTGAATTTAGATATACATTTAACAAAGAATGGTTAATTTATCAACGAAAAATGTTATAACATATTAAGGTCATAAATATATGGTGGTTCGGTTATCCTCCTATGCCAACGTATTGGGGATCGACATGCTCGGACAGGTCGAGGGGGTTGCGCCTCCCGTGGGGGCTCGGGAGCAGTGCCTCTTGTAGGGAAAATAAATCCAAAAATAAAATTAATCGAAATAACTGATTTCATGTCCTCTAGTGAAAAAAGCGTTCTGACTTTCATTGTCATGACAATGAGACCTTAAAAAATAAAAATCATTCTCTCTAATATCATCGCGATAATGGTTTGTCATTGGCGCTACAATGAGACGTTGATGCAAAAGAGTATTTTGACTTATATTGTCACGACAATGAGACACTTGTGCATATTATCGCGATAATGGTTTCTCATTGGTACGACAAAAGGGATGCAGATGCGAAAAAGCATGACTAAAAATTATATCTTTTGAAGGCAACTTTTGATTGCTTATATATAGGACACGAATTTGATCATATAATATAACATTTTTCTTTCCAAATTCTCAAGTAGAGATTCAAGTAAGTGTTGTGTTGCATTTCTAAAAGTTTTGTTGTATCCTATAGTGAATTTTCTTGCAATCCTTACAACACATAATAAGGGTAAATATTACCTTAAGAAAGTATTATACACATATCAAAATTAGACTCCCTGTTGCGTTTCTTCTCATTTCATCTACAATTCTTATGACTTTATTATTTTATTTTTATTATTTATTAATCTCTTTATAGGTTAACGAGTCTATTCTAATGGTGAAGCACCAGAAATCTGAAGTTTTTATTTTTGGAAGACTTGGAGTCAATGAAGCAACCGAGTGACCTTCGTTCTTGCAACTTCATAAATCAGAGTTGCAGAAAATGTCATAATTATGATTTTTTTTTTATGTGCTATTGGGGAATGTCAAAAAAATGTAATGATAGAAAGATTAAAGAGTAAACGATGATAAAATAAAGAAAAAATCATTATCAAAATAATATTTTTTAATTTTTTTAATCACCAAAATAATTCGTTTTATTAATTATTTTTTTCTCCGCTTTATTCTCATTAGAATTTTTTTAATTAGAAAATGTTAGTTCGTTTTGTATTGTAAATAAATCGTCATTGACTGCATCCAATTCAGGTACAATTATACAAGCATTTCGTGCACAGTGCGTGTATATTTTAAATTCAACCAAAAACCATGCGAGTTGGAAAGCCTCAATTCGGACAATTACCATTACTGTTGAGGGCAAAAGCGTAGATTAATTTATAATCAATTTTATATTTTTTAAAAAATAAAATAAAAAATAGTCACCTGTCACTGTTGAATCAAGTAAGAACTATTTCATTATCTATTAATACGTTTTCCTAATTATTAACAGAATTTTAAATAAATAAATAATAATATTTGGACTCACGTGGTTTATTATAATAAGCAAGCCACACAAAGTATAGTCCTAATGCAAAGGGAAAAAGGAAACAGACAACAATTTTGTTTGGTATAGGAATTCTTTTCTTAATTGGTAACCAAACTATATAAATCAAACTCTCACTTATATGCCAGAAGCTTGAGCTAGCTATGGCGCGAAGCTGGATGAATAACTTTCTCTCAATGAAGAGGACAAGAAACAGAAATAGAAACAAAATCGAAACCTCCATTGAATCACTTCCACACGAACTGCTAACGGAGGTTCTCGCTCAAGTCGCCTCTTCTTCACTTGCTGATCTCTCTAATTTTAAACTGAGTTGCAAAAACTTTCTCCAAGCCGCTAATGACGACTATGTCTATCAGAACGCATCCATTGAAAAGTTCCACATACCGTGGCCTGTAAGTAACAGAACCGCCTATTTATTCTTGAAGCGGTTCAAAAAGAGCGGAAACCCAGAAGCCCTTTTCAGGCTAGGAATGTACGAGTACTTCAGCCTCGGCAGTACAGTGTCTGGGTACCAGTTGTTAAAAACAACGGCGGAGAAAAAACACCCAGAGGCGACGTATGTGTTTAGTGTTATTCTTTTGTGTTCTGCTGGGGGTGAGTTGATGAGGCGACGAGGTTTCGAGCTTTGAGTTCTTTGAATGGTTACGGGATCAGAGAATGCAGGAGAAAGATTAGAGGGATTATTAGTTGCTTGTGGATTCGGAAGATTATGTAGGTTATTATCTAGGTCCCAAGATCAAACAAGACATGAAAATCATGCATGAATACACCAACGAAGATAGCGGAATACTTACATTGGTTGGTTGAGTCGAATCGGTAACAAACAAAGGTCAAAAAGCACTGCTTCATGCGCCCACTGCATGCAGTCCACTGCCTCCAAAAACAGAATTTTGAGATGAGAAACGCAACTCCTAGCTTCGTTGGACGGATCCCGGCTCATGGTCGAACCTCCCTACCACCTTCGCAGACTCGTAAGTGTGCTAGCACTTGAATTTTCACCATGAAAATCCACTCTTCCTTCCCTATTGTTCACGCCAAAACTGGTTCAAAAACAGTGAAGAAAATGGACTGGTTGGGCGTGAGAGAAGAGAGAAAAAATGGTGAGAGAGAGAGATAAAAATTGTGTTAAGTTATTACAAAAGTTGTAAATCATTTTGTTTATATATTTTCCAAAAATATTAAATGATTTACTAATTAATTTAACTTTCAAAAGTTAAACAAATTGAATGTAATAAGCTTGAGTGTTCCACACTCCAATGTCAAAAGTCCATCAAGTCACATCTACTTTAATAAAGTGACATGTTGTGTGTCTTACACTCAATCCATCAATCAAATCAATCACTCAAAGTGACTTTTGATTTGACGCTTGATGTGACGATTGATTTGATGCTTGATGTGACTTGCGTCGCCGCTCGAATTTGAAATACGAATGCGCTCGCAATCACACTCGGGCTCGGGTTCGCTAATTCCAAATTAATGATTTTCCGTCGCGTCGTAATTAAATGATTACGCCTAGCGAATTCATTATTCACGTCGCTAACAAATTAATTCTAAATTAATTCGTTCGCCCGAATTAAAATCTAATTTTAATTCTGCGTCGAAATCTTATTTCATTTAATATATCGAATATATTAATTTACCGATTAATTCCAAATTAATCGTTATCTCTCTCTAGACGATATTTTATCCTAGATAAAATATCTCCGTTATTAATCCTAGATTAATTTTCTCTCTCTTCTATATAATCCCAGATTATTCAAGAGTGCGAGTTGTGCGTCATCGGTGGATTATCGGGAAGCGACCCATGAGATCCCCGGATAAGTTGGCAGTAAATACGGTCGTCGGAGTATCCGAATCACGTACGTACCAAGTACTACGTTCTACCGATTTACGAGACAAGGTCGACTCCTAGCAAAGCACCAAGTCTTCCCAATTCTCTGGACATATCCAATTAAGAATATCAAAGATCTGTTATCAAGCGTAGTATACGAATGTATTGTGTGCATCGGCCCAGTATCGGATAGTCACGTGCTAGGGCTGGGGCTGGATAAGTGTCTGCCCCGTCCGAAGCACATATCGGATGTCTGGTAACATAGTCTCTATAATCGGATAGTTATGACCTGGTCACAATATCCCGATTGGTTGCGCAACACTCAAGAGCACTAGTATCGTATCCTGCGTGACATCATCTCCATAATGACTGAAGTGACACTTCCGTCTCGACATCACACCCAATACACTACGACTTTCTGATAAACCCAGAAGTGGTGTACGCAGAACCGGTTAAAACCTGTACCACCAAGACTAAAGTTTATCGATTATCGTAAGTATTAGCGATGTAAGTCTCAGGTTAACACTATACACACCTACCTTGATTTCGGCCTCCCATAGACACATAGTCATAACACCAATGGGATTCCGAGGGGTCTATCCAGAGCGAAGCTGTTTCCCGTACCATCGGTGAAACACGACCTCCTATCACACTTGCATAAGTATCCAATACTTATATATATGAGAACTATGTCGTTGTGCCCTCACAACGCACACAAGTGCAATACTAGCCTATTCCGCATTATCGATGTCCAGTCTCGATAATACTACGGCTAGGGATATTTAATGATTAATCATTCGGGGACTGATACTGTCTCATATCATTCTCAGTCTAGGAACTAATCATAGGGACCTCTCTTCATTTATATATTTATGGTGATCTAATCACAAATGATGAGAGTGCAATTTCCTTGTCACATAGTCAATTTGCTACAACAACACAATGATCTGTGCAAATAGTGACCCTATGGGTAATTTTGTCCAACAATCTCCCACTTGGCACATAGCCAGTCACTCAAGTGTCCTACACTCGAACTATGTACGGTTCGCTCAAATTGCTGAAGAAAGATTTTCGTCAGCGGATTTGTTTGATTATCGTCTGACGCGATTTACACGATCATCACATTGCCACGATGTGTGATCCGAACGAATCAGATGATATAGAAGTATATATCTGGATCGTCGATGAGACCTTCAATTCTTTAGCTTCTGCTGACGCCTAGCTCAGCTACTAACAGAACTATATCTAATCTAATTAGATTTATTTTCGATCCAAATGGCTTCTATTGTTGCCTCAGCTGCAGCAATAATCCGCATTTTTTGTTTATTCGGCAACAGTTATCTTGCTTGGAAGATTTCCAGCTCACTGTCCCGTTATTCAAACTTTATAGTACCGTAGTATTTAATTGTTTGGAAACTTGCAGCAGTGATCCCAGTCACTTCAAGTTCTCTACTCCATAGTTTAAGACAACATCTTTAGTTCTATTAGATACTAACAGATGTTCTTAATCTTCAATCCAGTGACTATCACTTGGATTGACCTGATCGTGACTCCATATGCACGAAGCGTATGAGACACCCTATCAAGTCATTTTAATGTACAATTTCCAGAGAGTGTTAACCAACTCCAAATCTATCCCAGTAGATCTTTATTCCTTGAATAAAGGTTGTTACTCCCCAGAATTCTACGGAGAATTTCTATTGAAAGAATATCTATGAAAGCCAAGCTTTCACCAATTGTTTTATGGGAATTTAACTGTCAGTGCGCTCTCCCCAACCTCCTTATATACACAAGAATTATTTCATTTTGAGTCAAATCATAAACCATTATGATTATTTCAAACGTCAGTTCCAAGAACCTTATGCTTGCTTCAATCCAAACATGGATCGAGTAACCCGCAAACCTTGTTTGTCGGTTATACAAAATCGTCAGGATGTTGTAAACATCCTCCAAAAGGTTTCCTTTTCAGGAAAGCGATTTTGATCTATAACTGACACATTTCATAAATGATACGCAGTTATCTACAAGCATCTTCAAAATGGATTTACCATGGCAACAGGTAAAAGGTCGAACCGTTATTACACAATGTTGATAACGATACCTTTCCGTCAAAAGCCCAGCTTTGTACGTTGGTATGTTGCCTTCCATGTATGTCTTCCTTGAAGACGTTTAATGTACCAATAGACACAATGCCTTGTGGTACAACAACTAGTATTCAAAAATAGTTGTTATACATGGAATACATTTTGGACTCATGGCACTCTGCCATAATAGGGAGTCGATACCTCGTATCACTTCCTCAAAAAGGTAGTCGGATGGTATACCTTCATAAGATTGACATCTTTATTAGGTTAGATCATAAACCCATATCCTAGGTTGTTTTCTGACTCTTTCCGATCTACTCAGTTCTTGTGTATTCGAAGATTAATGGTACAGATTCATTATTGATGAACTGTTTGTGTTCCATTAAGGACTTCGTGCCTTGAACAGTATTACTCCGATTTTCATCGAGTATCACTATCCTCCCACTGAAAACCGCATGGTGAGCAACAATTACATTGTTCTCATGTCAGATTTATAAGTACTACACTTATGGTTTCCCTTAGGATAACATATATTGGCACTTATCCAATTTGGGTTATTAGTTTGGTATCATCCAAACGTTATGCCTGGCATACCCAAATTATTAGGAATGAGAAACCCCGTTTCTTTCCTGTTCATATCCTATATGATATCTGTCAAACAGATTTATATGGAACCTTATTCTAAATAAGTTTTGCACTGTTAATACATATCCTATTGAAGGAAATAGTAGCTCAGAGCGACTCGTAATAAACTTATCATGTCCAACAAAATTCGGTTTTAGTTCGGACACACCGTCTAACTGACGTGTCTCGGGAGGAGTCCTCATCTAAAAGAATACCATACTCTTTCATGTTCGTATGAAACTTACTGCTTAAGTATTTTCATTACGGTTTTACCGTTGTGGAATAATACTATAGCCGATCTGTTTATTTACTTCGTGTCGAAACTTTAAAGTTTTCGATTTGTGTTCTTCAAAAGAAACACATAACCATAACGTGATGCCACATCCGTTAAGGTCACGAAATATTCATGTTCACATCTAGTCTAGCTAGATATGGGCCCACTAACTTCACCATGAATAGGGCTAACAGATCGGTGGTCCTTATACTAATACCAAGTAAATAGTATTTTAGGTACTTTACCTAATAAACTAGATTCGCAGACCTTATTTGAATAGTCAAATCAGTCCTAGTACCCACTCTTCAAAAGTGTGGATATACGAGTCTTGTTCAATTGTGTCCCAGACAACAATGCCACAAATAAGTCTCTATTGATCAAATCAATATGAGCTATTTATTTGTCATTTTTATATGTTTGAGATTTTATTATATTCAAAATATAAATTCTGTTATTCACATCTAATGTTTTATCTCAGTATCATCTTTATATAATAAAACACTTTAGTCTTCTAGAATATAAAGGTTTTATCCGTAACGGATTAAACACTGATATAGAGATAATGTCTCTAGTCAAACTAGTTACATTTTAACAGTTCCTAATTTAAGTACATACCCAAATGGTAGTTCCTAAATTTAGGTATCTATGGTCGAAACAGCGACTTTCGTCCCGTTTCTGATTCGCAGAGAAATCTCGGCTTGAAGTCAGTATCCAGCTCATAGCGGATTCTGAACATCAATACATATATTTTATGTACCACACTAAGTATTTAAAATCTAATTTCAATACTAATAGTGAACATAACTTTGACAAATATTTTAAAGTAAGAGTCTCACCCTTTCTTTAATTCCTTCGTGTCTTCCATATCCAAATGGTAGTCACTTTGGGATATGTCATTTATCTTTTCAATTTTTCCCAAACCTTTGGCCAAGCCTTGGGTTTCGGAATATCGAAACGATGTGCACCTTGTGCAACACGCCCAATCGCAAACTTTGACTTTTCACCTCTAGAATAGTCAAATCAATTCTCTAAGAATTATTAATTGCAATTTAATACTTTTAAATCTAAAATAGATTTATGATAAGTATATTAATTAAGCACTAAAGTCATCATCATATAAATCTTCCAAAGATTTTATGCTCTACTTATTTGCTTAATTATGGCCTAGATATAACAAGTTATTTTATCCAATAAAGTAACCTATTATGAATTCCCAATATGAAAATTAAATTATTTAAAACATTTAATCCAAGGATTATATATTTTAAACATTCAACTTTTCAATTCTTTCTTGATTTCAATAGTCCAACTATTTAATCATTTTAATAAGGTACTATTTATTATAATGATTACAATAATCCAATTATTTAATCAACTATAATTTCAATATTGATTACTATAATCTAATTATAAAATCAACTATCATTTAATTCAATTATATTGATTACTATAATCCAATTATAAAATCAACTATATATTGAATGAGTTTGTATATAGTCCAACTATATATATATTTTTGAAACAACATAAAATATTAGTCCAACTAATACTTTTAATTAATATGACGAGTAATATTTGTTTGAGCGCGTATGGCGAGTAATTGAACGAATGTTGCAAATTCAATACTTGCCTCCCACTATTTTTCGTCGAGCCTCTAACCCTCTGTCGAGTACTCGGGAAACCGTGTTTCCTAGTGGGCTAGGATCCCGTTAAATATCACACAATCTTGACTTTGGCCAACAAATTGTATGATAATTAACTAGGTAGATCTCGAAGATCAATTGGATCCCATCCAACTCCTAGATCCAGTAGGTGGACATCCAAGTCCCAAACATATATCTTATATATGCCTATACATCGAATGTATACCCTAACCTTTTTCCTCTGAATCAACTAGGCCTTGGCTTTGGCACAACAAACCTAGTGATCCCAGTCAAGCGCGGACCCATTGACATGGAAGCTTCGTAATCAATGTCAATGGACAAGAAGTGGTCTTGACTTTGGCCAACAAACCACAACTTGGACACGACACCGATATGGAACAAAGCCTCGTAATTCAAGCACATCTTTGACGGACAAGGGCTTGACTTTGGCCAACAACCCCTGCCAATCTCGGATCTTGAGCAAGAATCACTCAATGGAAGGAAAATAAACGCATGATATTTAACGAGGGTTTTTCGCGTGCAAATTGGCTTCCAATTTAATTATCTTTGTTAAGGTCTCATCATCATACACCCTTAAACATGCATTCTAAATACATAATAAAGCGAGTATGAAAATAAATAATAATGATATGCGGATGGATACTTAACACATTGATCCTAGATGAAATCTCTCCCTTTCTCACTCAAGCTAGCACTAGTATACTTCTTCTACCCCCGTTACACTACACTTCTAAAGAAACCTCATATACATAGAGGGGAATAGGTGAGAAGAGAATACAAAGAGAACAGAGGTGATAAGGCTGGACACACAGGTCCAATTTAATAAATCGAATTTATTACAACAATTTCTAAAATTGCCCACGCGACTAATATTCATCAGATATACATTATTCATTCAACACAACCATGTATTCACACATATAAGCATGCTATCAATCAATCTAATCAAATTAATTAATCTGATAATTAAGTGATCATCCAATGTTCAAACAACGATTTGATTTTGTTCGAGTCAAACTCGTTTTTGCGAATAAGTACTCAAAGTACGAATTCGTGAATTAAATTAAACTACATCATTAAATCTAATTTAACATGTATTTAATACTAATTCACCATTCAATTCCAAATTAAATATTACACTTTTATTTAATAAACCTTTTACGATTTAAATTCCAAATTTAATCATAACGCGTCTCAAAGACCGATTAACGTCCAACGTCAATTCAATTAAAGTCCAATGGGCTTTTAATTGATTTCTTAGGCGTGGACTTTTGGTTAACTCGGGTCAAACCGATAACCAAAGCCAATCCGGGATTTACCCCATAAGCCCATAAATCAATCTTGGCCCATTAGGCCCAATTGAACTTTAAAGGTTCATTAGTCGCATTTGGGCTTTAAGGTTTTGGGCCCAATTGGATCCAATCCATTTGGCCTAAACCCAACTTGATAAAATCAAGCCAATAGGCCCAAATACAACATTAGAAGCCCAAATCCAATTTAAGGCCTCAATAATTAAATTACATAAATCCAATTTAGCAATTTAATTACCTAAAGTGCATTATATGATTAATCAACTAAATCAACATTTCTAAAACACTAAATTAGTCCAATTAATCATACTCAATTCATTATTATATGTCCAACACACAAATTGAAAAATCAAACCCATTTACATGCTACAAAGCTCTCGGCCAAGGAGGGATTTTGTGTCCGATTTGGTTTCAATCCAATCGAACCCACAATCGACATCAAATCACCATCCAATTTGATTTCATACACATCCAATGTCACAAAATCAAAATTGCCAAGACATTAGGGCATTATACCTATTCGGCCAAGGTGATTAATTTAGGGATTTTTATCCAATTCAAAATTAAATCCAATTCAATCTCAAATCAACATCATCCTACATCATTATAACTCATCCAATGAATTAAAATGAAAAAATCCAAGATTTCCAAATATTCATCACATTCGGCCAACATAAGATTTGGGGGTTTTTTGTCCAATTCAAAGTACTATCCAATTGACCTCAAATTAACATCAAACATTATGATTCCAATACATCAATTAATCAAAATCAAAAATTTCCAAGAACCCAAAATCAATACACACATTCGGCCAAGTGAAGCAAATTGGGGATTTTTGTCAATTCAAAATTCAATCTAATTGACTTCAAATTAACATCATCCAACATTATTAAAACTCATCCAATGAACCAAAATGAAAAAATTCCAAATTTCCAAACATGCTTCACACACATTCGGCCAAGGTCAAATATTTGGGGAAAATAATTCCAAATCAATTTTCAACAATTGGTCCAACCAAAATGAAATTAAACATGTTATAAGCATACTTAAACAACCAATTTATTCAAATCATGCTCAACAAACATTTACCCAAATTTTAAGCCCTAAAATTTCATGCTTGAACCTTTAGCTCTGATACCATTGTAGGTTATTATCTAGGTCCCAAGATCAAACAAGACATGAAAATCATGCATGAATACACCAACGAAGATAGCGGAATACTTACATTGGTTGGTTGAGTCGAATCGGTAACAAACAAAGGCCAAAAACGCACTGCTTCATGCGCCCACTGCATGCAGTCCACTACCTCCAAAAACAGAATTTTGAGATGAGAAACGCAACTCCTAGCTTCGTTGGACGGATCCCGGCTCATGGTCGAACCTCCCTACCACCTTCGCAAGACTCGTAAGTGTGCTAGCACTTGAATTTTCACCATGAAAATCCACTCTTCCTTCCCTATTGTTCACGCCAAAACTGGTTCAAAAACAGTGAAGAAAATGGACTGGTTTGGGCGTGAGAGAAGAGAGAAAAAATGGTGAGAGAGAGAGATAAAAATTGTGTTAAGTTATTACAAAAGTTGTAAATCATTTTGTTTATATATTTTCCAAAAATATTAAATGATTTACTAATTAATTTAACTTTCAAAAAGTTAAACAAATTGAATGTAATAAGCTTGAGTGTTCCACACTCCAATGTCAAAAGTCCATCAAGTCACATCTACTTTAATAAAGTGACATGTTGTGTGTCTTACACTCAATCCATCAATCAAATCAATCACTCAAAGTGACTTTTGATTTGACGATTGATGTGACGATTGATTTGACGCTTGATGTGACTTGCGTCGCCGCACTCGAATTCGAAATACGAATGCGCTCGGAATCACACTCGGGCTCGGGTTCGCTAATTCCAAATTAACGATTCTCCGTCGCGTCGTAATTAAATGATTACGCCTAGCGAATTCATTATTCACGTCGCTAACGAATTAATTCTAAATTAATTCGTTCGCCCGAATTAAAATCTAATTTTAATTCTGCGTCGAAATCTTATTTCATTTAATATATCGAATATATTAATTTACCGATTAATTCCAAATTAATCTTTATCTCTCTCTAGACGATATTTTATCCTAGATAAAATATCTCCGTTATTAATCCTAGATTAATTTTCTCTCTCTTCTATATAATCCCAGATTATTCAAGAGTGCGAGTTGTGCGTCATCGGTGGATTATCGGGAAGCGACCCATGAGATCCCCGGATAAGTTGGCAGTAAATACGGTCGTCGGAGTATCCGAATCACGTACGTACCAAGTACTATGTTCTACCGATTTACGAGACAAGGTCGACTCCTAGCAAAGCACCAAGTCTTCCCAATTCTCCGGACATATCTAATTAAGAATATCAAAGATCTGTTATCAAGCGTAGTATACGAATGTATTGTGTGCATCGGCCCAGTATCGGATAGTCACGTGCTAGGGCTGGGGCTGGATAAGTGTCTGCCCCGTCCGAAGCACATATCGGATGTCTGGTAACATAGTCTCTATAATCGGATAGTTATGACCTGGTCACAATATCCCGATTGGTTGCGCAACACTCAAGAGCACTAGTACCGTATCCTGCGTGACATCATCTCCATAATGACTGAAGTGACACTTCTGTCTCGATATCACACCCAATACACTACGACTTTCTGATAAACCCAGAAGTGGTGTACCCAGAACCGGTTAAAGCCTGTACCACCAAGACTAAAGTTTATCGATTATCGTAAGTATTAGCGATGTAAGTCTCAGGTTAACACTATACACACCTACCTTGATTTCGGCCTCCCATAGACACATAGTCATAACACCAATGGGATTCCGAGGGGTCTATCCAGAGCGAAGCTGTTTCCCGTACCATCGGTGAAACACGACCTCCTATCGCACTTGCATAAGTATCCAATACTTATATATATGAGAACTATGTCATTGTGCCCTCACAACGCACACAAGTGCAATACTAGCCTATTCCGCATTATCGATGTCCAGTCTCGATAATACTACGGCTAGGGATATTTAATGATTAATCATTCGGGGACTGATACTGTCTCATATCATTCTCAGTCCAAGAACTAATCATAGGGACCTCTCTTCATTTATATATTTATGGTGATCTAATCACAAATGATGAGAGTGCAATTTCCTTGTCACATAGTCAATTTGCTACAACAACACAATGATTTGTGCAAATAGTGACGCTATGCGTCATTTTGTCCAACAGATTATTGTGGATGAAGAAGATGATTACATTGCTGAAACCTGCAACTGTTTGCGTTCAAGGAGAGAGGGTGGGATGATGGATTTGATATTTTAATTGGTTGTTGTGAATCTTGCTTGTGCGTTATTGAAGTCACTTTCTTTTCTAATTTGCTTCGGAATAGACACTCTTTGATATGATAATATT